>JAOUZG010015456.1:1977641-2092453 GCA_026289955.1 Argiope argentata | reverse complement strand
TTGAAAGAAATTCAGTGTATTCATTGAACCATATTGAAAGAAATTCACTGTATTCATTGAAACATATTGAAAGGCATTAAAGAAATTCAGTGTATTCATTGAAACGTATTGAAAGGCAATAAACATTCAGTATAGTCATCGAAATGTATTCAAAGAAATTCAGTACATTCATTATAACGTATTAAAATTTATACACACAAAAAAATCAATGTATTTATTGAAACACGTTGATATGTATATAAAGCTATATGTTTCTATAAATGTTCGGAAACAAGAGTCCTCATTTGCTCTACAAAGTTTAGGATAATTGAGAATTGTCATATAAGAAAGACTGTTTAATTTATAAATTATTTTGGAAATAAATCCTTCTTTGTCAATTTTATTTATGCGTAGTGTGGAGAGGAAAAACTCGGAATTTTTAAATATCTATTTCTAACAGTGTTTGTAAGCTGAGTTTTTATATTTTAATGAAGGGAAAAACATTAAAAAATTAGTATTTGCAGTTCGCACAAAGGGTTTAAACGGACAAAAATTCCTAAAAATTACCTTCACTTTAAAATTACATAAAATTTTGTGTTACAATAGCGTTTAAATCCCTCATTTTATTTGCTTTATTAAAAAATAATCCGCTGCATTTTCAATTCTTTCGGAATGCTCAATATTTGGGAGTTTAGGTTTTTACCATTTTATAAACAGATGCCTTCGTTGTATCTTGATAATAACAAAACTTTCTAGATAAATTATTAATGAAATATTCGATAGCGATAGAAACTATATTGTTTCGATGTTCATTTCTTATTTCACGATTTTTTTAATGAAAATCTCAGAATTCATCCCGAAGATGTGGTGGCACCTTAAGTTTCCCAATATATCTTAGATTAGCTTCCAAAAGATTCGATTTTGATAAATTTGGTTTAGTTACTAAAAAATGGTATCTAAAATTTTAATATTCTGATTCTAAAAAACAAAACTAATATTAACAAAATTGTTTATAATTTCTCTTCACATATCTGCCTACCTGCTCTTCTAAATCTGTTACTAGTTTGGCACGACTCCCAACAAGCCGTTTAACAATCCATCCAAAGCATCCCCACATTCTCTGTAATGAAGACGGATTTATGTTTTGGACGGGGTTTGGTTTCCCAACCGATTGAAACCAAAATTGGGCAATGAGATGCCATTTTTTTATATTTAAGTCATTCATTTTTGAGTTATCATGCTTCCGCACTTCTGAAAGTAAGGAACGTTCAGACAATTCAGTTCATCGTTGGATCTGACACAAAATTCTACATATGTCTGAAATATAGATGCTATATCTAGATGAACTTAACCCGATTACTTTTCTTTACATTGTAACTGCCTTGTTAATTTATATTTTTACAGGCGTATGAAATAGGAAGAGAGACAGTTGTCTTTCGAAAGGGAGACAGTTAAGGAGGACATCTACAAAGAGAGAGAGGTATTATAAGAACAGATTTTGCTCAAAAAGGGATGAATGTCCACAAATTTGGTATAAATAAGATAGATAAATTTTATCCATCTAGCTTAAAGCATTTTAGATTTAAAGCATTTTAGCTCAGATATTTTCTAAAAATGTGTATTTTGAGTTGATAGGTCTAAAAGATGCAGATTTCCTAAATTCTCGAGTTTGAGTTATTTGACACTTACAATACTTTTTCTATCATATTTTTCTTCATATCCGAAACTGTAACCATTATTGAATTAATAATGATGTCTTATCACCAGTAGATCACCAACGGGATTGCATTGTTCTGTCTAGGCGTCCAAATGGTGTGGAGATTTAACTAAGTTGTAGCTCAATTTTTACGGATACCTTATTGCGTTTATGTTGCCGCTTATCAAATTTCTCATTAAATGACGATGGTTCCGTCGTCTTATCACTTTTATAATTTCATGAATTGAATTTTGGTTCGTTGAAATGAAGTGAGCAAGTGAGCCACAACATCGGCTATCCTATCACGCAGGTTACGCCAACATCACTCTGTGTCCATTGCTGCGTTATCGTAGCCAATGATTCATTGTTATGTAACCGACGCATCAGCCACTGAAAAATTTGGTAACCACGTCACTCAGCTTCTCTCGCCTACTTTTTTGGGTGCATTTTATCAAACATTTTTCTTCAAAGTTTTTCCTTTTTCGTTGTCAATGAATCTTCTCATTCTTTATTACTAACCAGCTCACGTATTATGTTTCATTTCATAAATTACTGTACAACTGGATAAACGCGATCTTTCATCTAATGTGCAAACTTTAGAACTTTCTTGTTATACATAATTTATCCGCCACCAGGTAACTAGAATGGAATACTTAAAGATCTGAAATTTTAGCGTATATAATTTTAGCGTGATGTAAATTTTGGTATCTTTTTTCTGCCTTTTTTTTGTTGATTTTAGGCACTATAGGCGAATAAAAAAAATTCAAAATAGGTTTTCAACATTTTCCCACTCATTAACTTTTGTATCTTATTTGAGTTATATTGGTTATTCAAGTTATATTACTTATTCAAGTTTTTTTTCCCGTCATTTTCTTTTTAAGTATTTGCTCTCAATTACCCCAACTGATTCTGCTCATGGGAAAACGTCGCCTTCAACGTGCCGGCCCATAAACGCAAAACTGAAAAAATGCTAACTATTAAGAATATATTTAACGTTATTTTTAAAAACTTGGTACAATTACAAAAATATCATATGGAAAAGAAATTATGTATCACAGAAAAATATATTGATTTTTCCCAGTTGTATAAAAATAATTTTCGAAGTTTTGTAGAGAAAACGTCAGCCTTTCATTTACGTTTTAATGAAAATAAAAATTATTATTTAATGAACATTAACACCATAGGTGAATGCCTGCTACTCCAAAAGTAATTAACTGTGAAATTCGGTTGCTCACGATCGTCCATCATCTGGAGTGTCTTCGTTTTTGACAAATAAAGCTTCTTATAAAAATAAAATATTAATATATAGTATAATGGATATAAAACTAATATCCAGACTATAGAGATGATCTTTTAGAAATATTTTGTGCCTTTCAAAATTAGAACGGAATTCAAATATGTGGCCCACGAAACGTATCGCCAAATATGTAGTTGTGTATTGTGTTTGCCTCTGGTATAGAGAAAAAACCTCCCTTTACGTGACATGTATTGGTTTTAAATATTAAATAGCATAGCACATTTGATGTGTATCTCGTGATCATGAAACGACTCCTTTGATCGAAAAGCACGACAAAAGACGCTTTTTATTTAATTAATAAAATTAATTAAATAAAAAGAAATGTAAAATTCTTTTTTTCTAACTGAATGGGTAATTAAATTTTATTTAACAGCGAATTATTTCAAAACAAAAGTTTGGCCAATATAATCAGTAATATGATTTTTGTAAATATGTAAATAATAAAATATATTCTGTAACTTTTAATTTCACCATTTTTCTCCCGTGAAATGTTCCAAGTTTGTAACTCAGGAATACGTAGCTAAAAAAGGTATTGACTATGAATATGTGCTTGAATATAATCCCTAACATTACTGAACCAAATAAATAAAAAATTAAAAAGATTTTTTTTAAAATCAATTCCTACTTTGATTACTAAGAAAACTTTAGAAAATATTTTTATTTTAGCTCATTTTTATTAAGTAATTACGATTGTTGCTCTCGCGCTCCACTTTACTATGGAAGGAGGGATGCAGCAGCTTCTGAGGTTATGGACCTATGAACACCCGAATTATGAGCACCTTTGACTCAGTATCCCTGCTGGTATAACTCTTGACATGGAGAAATTTAAGACCATATTCTAACTCGCAGACAAGGGATGCGGATCCAACGCCCTACCAACCAGGCTATCCCGACCTAACAATTGCAATTATTATAAAGAACATAAAGATTTTTATTAATTGATAAAAAAATTGATGAATTAATACTTAAAAAAACTGTAAATCTGTTAAAAACTGTAAAACTGTTAAAATCAAATACCATCTACTACAAGTTTAAAAAAATTTACTTGACCTTGATTGGATGAATTATATAATATAGGGAGAGTGTGAGCTAATAGTAGAAATTGAAAAAAAAAAATACTTTTTAAGGCAAAAAGCTTTTAAAGACAACAAAAAAAAAACCCCGTTAAAAACATGGACATTTGCAAAGCTAAGATTTTATCTTGAATTAATGCTGAGTCTAATAATATTTCTTTGGGGGAAAAAACGGGTGATTTGTATTTCCGTTGAGGGTGCTGTCTCCCCTCGCCAGGTGTCAATTTCTTGATTGAACGATTTAAGCGGAGGGAAAAGCAGCCGAAAATCCGTCAAAGTCCCTAGACATCGAGCACGAGAAAATACCAACATGGAATCTGCAGCTGAAATTCTTCTTCTCAATTTCACTTCTATTATTTCCCTCCTTTTACTGCTCTTTCGATTATTATCGAGGGTTAGTTTTTGCTGAAAAGGGGGAGTGAAAACTTGAGTAAACTCGAGATAGTTTAGAAGATCATAGATAAAATCTTCGTCTAGCGTCGGGTGTCTTGGGACGATCTAGAAAGTTCCATTACCGCCTCGAAGTCTCGGTGAAAGAAGAGTGGAGGAGAGGTTTTTAATTAAATATCGGGGATCTCTGCTATTTTGGGTGCATTTCATTTAAGGCACTTAGCGTTATTGAATGCAAATCTCGGAAATGGTTCTTCTGCGAAGAAAAGGTAAGGAAATATTTTTATACAACTTGAAATAGCGTTTTAAAATACCGACTTATATCCTTTTTAAAATTAATGCCACTTCGCTATAAGATATATTTTTGCAATTTCTAATTGGAGTCACTTAATATAAAATCACGTAATATACGGTGGTAATTTGTTCTAACTCAGCTGCTAATTTTGTGCTTTTGTAACTTTAAATATTTGTCGATATCTTTTTTTTTTAATCTTTCGGTATGATTTAGATTTTGTGAAATGAGCTGAGTATAATTTCTGTTTCAGGCCAAACGTAAAGGCAATAAAGAAACGATTTGATTTTTTTTCCTGGCCCAGGGTTTGATGCCTGAATCACCGAATCTATTAATTAAATGGATTTATTTTGGTTGAGTTTACGCTTCAGAAATATTACAATGGTTTAATAGTGTCTTTAGATTCTGGTATTTGCTGCAATTGTTGAAAATACTTTTTGGAGCACCTGATTCAACTGTTATTCCTTTTCAACATTTTGAGTTTTTATCCCCCGCATTATTTTCTTTTTCTCTAAAACGTATAACGTTTTTCTTTGCAATATTCTGAATGGAAATGATTTAATCTCTTAACCATGTATTTTTTGCTATTTGATAATATAACACTTCAAGTTTTGGAGCAATGTTTGCTTATTGATTTAACCGACAATCGTATAGTGATTGAGAAATTTGACTTCCACGAATTTATGCAAGGAAGTTTGTGAGAGATTTAATTTTAAATGAAACCTGTGGTTACTCTTAAAGGAAAAAATTCTGCATGATATTTGAAACTTTATCTTTAAATATTATATAATGATTTATCCTATTCATTTCTTGTTTAGTATGCTTAAAGAGGTGGTATGTTTTTTTTTCTTCTTTTTACTGAAATGAATTGAAATGATGGATTTCGGCAATATAGGGCCGCCGACAGAGATTGTTTTGCGACTCTTTCCTGCAATTGCCATAAATTCGCAGTTGGCTTAGCATTTGATGTGCGTTGAATGTGTTTGACCCCCCCCCCCCCTAAGGATTTCGAGGCCCCAGAGGAGTGTTTTAGGCGACGGTACGAAACATCATCCATGCTGAAATGTTATTTAGAGGGTAGAAATGAAGAATGCTTTTTTAGCAATCGTCTTTATCGCATGAATTTGTGATGCATGAAGCAAAATGATCCGTATTTTAAATCTGAGAATCAAATAAATTACCTAAAGAATGGAAAGAAAGGATTTTTATATTTAAAAAATCCGGCTCTCTAGCATTCCTCACCAATCACGGACGAACGCGATTCTCGGCTGACTGCTTCGGCAGAACACTTTAAAGCGTCCAGTTCCCCCGGCATTCTTTGCATGGCTTTCCTCCCCCACCCGGGAATATCGGCACGACACCTGCGCTCCGCTTGTGCCCGGGTTACAAAATTGAAACGCTTTTCGTATTTGCGGTGTACTTTATCGCGTCTAGACGTCTAAAAAACGAAACGATGTGCATGAAATTGCCCTGTTTTTGTTGCTTTTCCGGAAGGTAAATATGAAGAAAACTTCGTCGAGCATTCTATGCGGGAATTGCACCATTTTCAAAGTAAACCGTGATATCACTCTGCAGTTACCTTTATGCTATTTTCATATAAAAGAAACATTTTCATGAATTATTTAATAAAAATTGTTTTTGAATATACACAAATACTAGTATACTAAAAGTATAAAAGCTTTAATTACATTTTTTACCTTGCAGGGCTTAATTTACAATTCATCATTATAAATAATATAGAATCAAATTTTTTTTCTTATATTCAATTCCAACTTGTTAATTAAAGTTAAAACCAATTCATTTTATTTGCTTATAATGAATGTCAGAAACTTATAATCATCGAGAATATGCAAACACTCAAAATTGCAATATTCTTAATACACTAAGATGAACCAACTGCAAAATGCCGCAACTCTCAATCGGTTTAAAAATTTCAAAAGTAACAACCACCAAGCACGATAGCATTTCTTGATGGATTCCTCTTTAAAAGATGGAATCCATTCGCACAGAATGAGGAATTACACCAGCGATGAATTGGGGAGTCAAAAATGCGCAGCATTGCTTACGCTGTGCGAGTGGCGATTCTCTTCATGTGCTAATTTTCTGCGTGGTTGAAAATAATTTATCCTCTGCTGAGAATGAATGACCGTAACAATAATTTGAAGGATTGTGAGAAAAGAGATAACAAATCAAACCTAAATGATTTAGTAGAAACTGAAAAATTAAAACAACAACCACTAATATTTATTATATTATGTTCATTTGTTAAATGAATTTTTGTTCATTTGCAATATCAGTTAATATTTAACTAATAAATATTAAAATTATCTTATTTCTCATTTTCACAATATATTATAAACTTCTGTTCTACACATAGTTTTCCACCTAAGATTCAACTTTTTTTTTCTCGAATATTTCGAACACGTATAACCAACTTGTTCTACTCATCTTATCCATAATATATACAAAATAAATGTCTCCAAAATGGGTTAATAGTGACCAAAATTAACCTCTCTTCGAAACACTTGTGAAGTATCATAATTATCTAAGTTTTAAAAACTCCTTCATGACGGAATTGAAAACGTGACGCTAACTAAACTTTATTCTAAAACGAAAAACAAAATCTTAAACTATAAAAAAAATATATTTACGTTCTTCTGCTTTTAAGATTCGCCTATAGATGGCAGTACATGTCTCATTCCTGTATGTCTATAAATTGTTAATAAAGTTAAGTGTTCCGTTTTTATACTTATGAGCGAGAATGTAATTTGGCGTGGTTTGTCCAAATCAATAAATCCTCATTTATAAATTAACGTCGGCTGTTAACTGGCTTACTTCAAGCTTTTTAAGTAAGCACCGATATTTTAAGGATGCTTTTTATTTAATTTTACTGATGGAGTGAAACGTAAATAAAAACGAAGTAGGAGATAAATTATGATTGATTAGCACCAATGGAAATCAAATTTTTTAATATAAAAATGCTTTTGTATATAAATATAAAATATTATACAAGAATTCTTTTTCTTTCATTACTTTACATTAATATGGAGAGATTGAAAAATCCTGGATTTATTTTTAGATTTAATCATCATCTATACAGTCTTCTGAAATTCTAAAAGTTTATTAACATGGCAAGAAAACAATGAGAAATTTATAATCAAGACATACTTCCTCAAGACTTCCTTTTACTTAATAACTCAGCATCTAATATTTTGAGCAGTTTTTGTATGAATAAAAATTTTTTTTGTTCAATTGAGCATGCTTATTTTCCTTGTCTTTGCTTACGTTCGGGAAATTTATTATTTTATGTTCAAATGCTTTTTTTTCAACTCTGCATTGTGTCTGGATTTAACAAAAAAGGTTTATATAAAGTTTTGATTTAACAAACATGAGTTATACTAGTTTAACCATTTGCACTTCGAAAAATAATTAGATGCAAAATTATTCACCTATTACAAAAGTTTTATTGCTATGAAAAATAAATATACATTACTCTTTTAAATCGAATTTGTTTGAAAAATTAATTTACATCTGTTAATCACTATGCAGGCGTTTTTAAAAATTAAATTTGGAAAATAAATAAGTAAAACGTCAAAATGATGCACAGTCTTGAATAGTAAGTCAGACGCACCTTCGGAGTGCAAAGGGGTGATGAACTTCATTACTTTGAAATATTTATGCAAACATGAATTCCTGAAGAATTTCAAATTCATTTCTACTTTTTAATTTAACTTTTTTTTCTACAGAAATTTACTGTAGAACCATATATTTTTGTCATGCATGACACTCCCACAAGACAAAGTGAATGAAACCATCCATTTTGAAATTTATTATTAAGTATTGCTATCAAAATATGATTTTACTTTAAAACTTGTTCTCAAATAGTATTACTTGCAGTTTATATAGGTATTAATTAGTGTTACGTTGAATAATACTAGTTTAAACTTTTTTATTTTAATATTTACAAAGTCAGACAGCGATTTCCTAATTTCATCATTATCGGAAGGTCTAATCGTTAAGTCAAATAATAAAATTCTTAATATCGGAGACTAAAACAAAAAAAATCTGCATCTCTAATAAACAATTGCATATATGTATCTATTTGTTCACTTTTTATTTGGCAGTGCAAATACAGCGAATAATTACGAACTAATTAAAATGTATTAAATAATGTTTGATAATTGCATTGATTCCAGACTCGAAAATGTTCTTTCTGGACTTGATGAAAATACTGTGCCATTTACAAAATGCTGTAACCATGTAAAGCTACAATTTTAGTGAGAGTTTCATTATATGTTTCGAAATCTGACTATCCATTCAATCGGCCATTTCGCTAACTTCAGACGCACAGATGAAGATGCGATGTAATCTCGGGATTGATTTCTTCTGAAAAGACAGCTTCTTCATCCGATCGAGATAGATATTTGGAGTAGCTTGAAAAACAATCCAATATTTTTCTTATTTTTTTTAAAGAATTTAAATTAAAAGAATCAGCCATTGTAACAATTCGTTAATTCAAAGTTCATTTTTCGTTAAATACGGGTTTTGTATTTTTAATCGAGGGAAAGAAAAAATTCACTACTTCGCGAAATTTTGTAAATTAATGCTTGTAAAATCAAATTCCTCAAATAATTTATGATCGTCATTTTTTTAAATACTAAAAGAATAATAACAAGATCGGAATAATGAATCACGAAGGATCTCAGGATAAGAGCTTTACCGCTTAGTGAAAAAATATTCAAATGCTTTACTGCAGCCGATTACATGAGTTTTTGCATCCTTAGAATAACATCTCATATAAAATATCAACTACTTCCGATCAAGTATAGGAAAGAGAAAAATGCATTAATAAAATCTGAAATGTGTGCTAATGCATTTGTTCAAAATAAAAAAAAAGTTTTACGACGAAGATATTTTAAAATATACGAATCATAAGCAGGAAAAGAATTATAACCTATCTCATTAATTAGTCAAAATATTTTTACATTATTGCATTTTTTTACCGTGCATGTATTTCCCCCCAAGGACATGAATTATGCAAACCACGTCTAGTTCTTAAAAGGAAGTACATTAGAGCTCTTATTTAAGATGCAATTCATTTTGTAAAACCTAGAAAGTGCATTAAAGCTCTTTTTCAAACATTCGTTGGAAGGAAATTATTTATGTATCTTCATCCGCCGTTAGTCTATTTGCTGTACCGTTGCCAAGAAGTTAATTACGAAAAACTAGTTTAACATATTTGTGGTTTATTAAAAACTGTTATTTTTAGAAGTAAAATATAATCAATCTGTACCGGCTTAATGCAATTAGCGGTAATTGTCTGTGATGAGGGTTTTGTTCATTTGAGTCATTAATATGATTTTGCTAAGGAGTCCGTTTTCCAAAAGCACTTAAGTGATTTAAATATTGATTTTGAGAACTGACCTTCACGAATCATTTCCTTTACAGCAGATAAATGCTTCATTATGGGTTATTTCAGCGTTTAAGGAGCACAATTGTTTTGCTTCAATTTTCATCAATGAAACGAAAGTATTTATTCCGTTAAAATATTTTACTCTATATATTCACTTCTTTCCATAAGTAACCTTTGATTTATTAACGAACAATTGTATCTTGTTTTAAATCCTTAAAGTTTAGCAATTTTTTTTCCTTCAATGCGAATTAGTATTAATTGTTTGCAAATTCGAACTCGGAATGATGACAAATTGCCATGCTTTAAACCTCATTAATATCAAAGGGCACATTTTTGTATTATATCTATCTGACTAGAAAAATAACTCAAAAACGTTTTGAGCGAGGTAGGGAAATGGTGCCAAATTGGTAGATTTCTATCAAACTTTAAGCAAAATCCGTTCAGAGAAAGTCTGCCTGTCAGGTTGTTTGAATATAATTCAACTCGATAGTTACAAAATGAAGAGAGTTAGATAAATAAAATTATGCACACATTGTGGGTATCTACCAAATGTTGTCAAATCTAAAGAGAGATTGATCGTCTAAGTTGGTCTGTACTTGCTGAAGCATGGAAATGCAACAACTCGGAAATGCCTAGATTCAAATACATCGAATGGAGTTCATCATTTTGTGACGACAATATCAGTTGCAGGGTGAAGATTCGTTCGCATAAACTGATTGCAGCTCAAACTTATGCGGTTAGTCTCGAAATGACCTTAGTGTTGCTTTAAATCGGGTTGTTATAACTAAATACCTATTCAATTTGAATATCAACGTAATAGAGGAAAATGGCAAGCATTTCGATAATCTACTTGACCATTAGAATACTTTCTTGTGATTCGAAATAATTCCGAATTATTTCCCTATTTAGGATTATTTTATTTCACTGTTTTGGTCAGCAAGTATCTAAATTCATATCTGCATAATTTCAAACGTTCTTTGTCGCATCAACCAAATTCTATTTAATCTCCGACGACGCATTTCATAGAAAAGGAAGCGATAAAACCCCGTCAAAATTGGATTCCTTTCGAAAATTTTAATCCGTTCAGATGTCGTTCAGGCTCATGTTGTGATTGACTCAAAAATAGAGCTGCCATCTACATTTCTAGTCTCGTCTCCTACTGGATGAGTGCTGGTTTGTCATCCTTTCATCCTGGCTTGAACTCCTTTTGATTTGAGTTTCACTTTAGAGGTGAAATGAATTATTTGAGGCTAACAAAAACCAAATGGCTAATCAGTGAAAGCTACAGTAAAAATTCTAGACAGAAAAAAAAGTCAACGCGCATTTATATATAAATAAATGCCTTCGATCGTAGTATATCCCCCGTGTGGATTGGCTAGTATTCTTATCCGACTTAAATTCAGTAGAGCATGTGTTCGCATCAACTGATGCTTGGCCGACGAGTTGTATGTAGCCCGTCAACCACCTCCTACATGTCTACTGGAACTTCAGATAGTATTATTTGAGTGGTGTGATATTTCAGAAGATCAGATTGATAATTTCATACTCTGCATACCTAGGCATTATACGGACAGTATTGCATCGTCTGTACTATTATTATTAATAACCATCATACCAACCTTGTAATGTTGGTTTTTATAAATAGTTTTTTTATTGTAATTTGCATCAGGGAGAAAAAAAATAGCAAAATTTTAATTATAATATCAATTATATAGCATCTTTTTTGCTGTTTACCTTTTGTTTAATAAATAGGCTTTAAAAATAAGGAACGTTTGTTTTGCTTCTGGATCTTTCGTTTCCTGAACTTGTATCATCCTTAATTTGTGCACATAGTATATACAACATTGCAACATTTTGATATTTCCATTATTTATCAATTATTCTATTTTCTTTTTGATTTATTACGAAGTTTGATGGCAAGAAAGATAGATGGTAATAATCAAGATAATGAAGGGATTCCTTTCGCTTGCCTTTTCAGAAAAGGAAATATTCAGTACCTTTGAAAGTCATTCTGAGGCCGTTTGGGAATTTTATCCTTTCACATTTAGTTTGAGAATGGCAATAATAACCAATTTTTTAGAGTGTGTATTGGAAATAACTAAACAAAAATAGTAATTGGAATAGAATAAAGTAATATATGCTAATATGAGATAAAGTATAATTAAGGTTTTTATTAGATTAAGAGATATCTTTCCATTCTATTCAAATTATTGCCGTAGACGCATTAAATGTTATAAACATAGTATGTCTCGCTTCACGTAGCTAATTTCTGATCGATTTGAGATAGGTATATAATTATAAATGGAAGATGGTTTCAAAGAAATAAAGAATTACATTGAGGTGTCAAAAGTAGTGGATAGAAATTAGCAAATACACGGAAGAGAATTACGCGGAACGGTATTTAAAGCTGCATGCATGGGATATTCTACTTTTGAAATCGTTTGGTAATTCAACTTTGTGAGATTCGCAGCGTCAAGAGTGGGCCGAGAAATCATAGCTTTTCAGCCATAACTTCTCGCCATGGACAACGCAGTAGCCGACCGGCAGCACATAATGACCGAAACCAGCGTCGTGTGCGTATTCTTGTCTGTGTCAACAAAGAAGCATCACTGCTTGAAATAACCGGAATAATCAATGTGAGACGTACGACAGACGCGTCCGTTAGAACAATGGGGCGGAAATTTGCTTTAATGTATTATGGCAGATGAAGACCGATGCAATGCCTCCAGATCGCCTAACAGAAATACCATCGAACATTTATGAGACGTATTTGAGATGTCGATGTATTCAGAAAATCCTGTGTGCAACACTTTCGCAATTATGTACGTCTACAGTTGGAGCATGACTCAATATTTCCGCTTTAGACTTGGAACGATTTATTTTATTCTATGTTGAATTGCTCCATTTGACAGATAAAAGAAGGTCCTACATTTAATTTGGAGATATGACATAACTTTCATCACTAAAAGTGTATTTTTGAGACCATTTATGCAATGCTGAAAAATTAATAGATTGTAATTTTTATAGAAACCACCAGTCCTGTTGATTCCTAATCACCCACTAACATTTAAATACTTTTGTCTAAAAATATGTTAACAGCATAGTTTGGGATTTATTAACATTTTAAATACTTCTGTGACCAAGACTAAGCTTCGATTTAAGTATTTTCAGACTATTTCGAAAGCTCAATCCATCGTGTGAAGAATACGTTTTCAAAGGCTTGTAATGTTAATTTTAGATCAATGAGTTTCTAACGAGGGTTTGAATCTGTTTAGGTTTTTACTTTCTGAGACATGTAAACACCATTAAATTAAATATATCAAATTTGGTATTGAGATTAAAAATGTGTCAAAGTTTGGTTTAAATAAGTTGAGAAAAGACGCGTTTAAAACACAAATTCATCTTTATTAGAGTATGCAAGAAAGTTTCAAGGAGACCACACCTACTTTTTACTTACTTTAACTCGTTTCGTCGCATGTACAAAAATCTGTAGTGTCCTTTTGTAATGATTCATTTTAACAAAATTAAAATAAAAAATAAATAGCTGTAGTATGCTGGGTAATAACTGTTCTTTGTTAATAATTATAATATAGCAAGTAATTACTCTAGTGAAAAGAAAAGAAATTCTTTAAAAATTTGTAATTAGAATTATAACAGATTTAGAGTTAGAAATTCACTTATTAATAATTATTACTCAAGCAAAACTGGAAATGTTAAGTGCACAAGGACTTTTTTGAGGAATTTATTCAGGTCCATTTATAAAATATTTTAGGCAAATTAAATTTATTTATTTTCATGCGTAACGCGAAGTATTGGATTTATTTAACTAATTTAGTAAAGGTAAATTTTGAATTCCATTTTGTTTTAAATGGAAGGTTACAATGAAGGATTATATTAAATTATTATAACCAAATAATTATATTTTAATTTAATACGCTTACTCCTGCCGCTCATCTTATCCAGTCGTTTTGATATATCTTATCCGTAGCAGAAAGAAAATTGCCCAATACTAATAGGAAATCAATAGACTTAAAATGAAATCGACCTCAGCGTAATTTTATTACCAAAAATATTTCATAGATTGTATCAATTTTGATTTAGTTGAAAGATACTCTGAATCAATAAATTTTTTTGGATTTCTTAGTTTAAAATTGAATTCAGTTTTGATATTTTATGTAAAATGTTAAAAATCATGTCTGAAAATATTTCAGATGTAAAGTATCTGAAACAAAACTTTTCTCCCCCCCCCTTTTTTTTAATTAGCAAGACTTTCGGGTGAAAATTAAAGGATAAATGACATGTTTTGTCGCCTTGTATCATTCGACTCAGCAGACTGAAAGCGCATCGATCTGCGTATGTTTGTCGTGGAACATGAAAGAGCACTTTCATCAGGCTCGAGGTTTTCGATGACTGCTGTTATTTGGAACATGATGCGATTATTTACAGGAGTTCGTTTCGCTTTGGAATGCGGCAGGAATAAGTTCCTACCCGATTGGTCTCCAATTTTCACATCTTTTCAACCGGGCACATTCCTGGCCAACGCATTAGTCAGTGTGCACCCGTGTTTATCACATTTTAATCTATCCCGCTGCTAGAGATTTTAAAAGATAAATTATGGAATAAAATCTATGAATATAGTATATATTGTTTGTGATTTATATCAAATTTTGAGTAAAACTCAATCAAAAGAAATCTATCTACCCGTCTGCTTGATTATAAGTTCACATGACAATTACGAGCGAAGAAGGGTAGACGGACAGTTTATTGGATAGACACATTTACAGATTAGACACCTGTCGAATTTGGAGCCAAATCCAACCAGGGATGGATGGCCTGTTGGTGGGTACTTTCAGTGCACGATTTTGTGAATACAGTTGTAATTCTCTGCCATATTTTTGCTTCTTTCGGTTCGAAGAAAAGTGTCTAAATACAAATACTATTTGTTTTCTATAAATATTAACCGCACACAACAACGTACTGTTGAATTGCTGTGAATATACGGCAACTAGTTCATGATAGATTTGGTAAAAGTACTCAATTTATGTCAAAGGTTAATGTTTCGTAACTATTGCACTCGAAGTTCGTGCAAGGCTTTCTTTGAAATAACACCTTTAATTAGAGAGAATGAAAGAAAGTTTTGGGGGGACAGCCCTCTTGTTCTTATTTTCAATAGAGAAAATCTACCAAACGTGTGTTTATAAGCTGCTGAGAAACTTTTTAACATCAAACAATATAATAAGTGATATGTGAAGGTATTTGGGGGAGGATCTCGAATGCGTCTATTTAGTATGGAATATAGCCCTGAAAACTTGGTAAATATCCACTGTGAATATAAGAGAAGAATACTCCCAAACACTCCATCTCGATTCGAAGAACACTTTTTCAGAAGCGTAATTTGTTCTATGAGTTTTGGAGCTATTGTCTCCACGAACCATTGATGAGTACCATGGACATCAGATCTTGCGCTCTCAGTGGTAAGGAGCTGTGATCAAATTGCATTACAAATATCGCTCAACATGTAATATGATTGTGTATGTTTGCGTGATGTGGGGAACATAGTGATAATATGATTTTTATAAAGTTTTTGTTTTGATTTCGGTATTAAGAAAGATTCCACTCGAGGCGTTTGTTTACATAAAATTTGATTTAGAACAAAATGTTCTCGCCTTGCTGAGGTTTGGAAATTTTTAGAATAAGTCATTTGCACAAATTACAAACAATCCCTTTGAAAAATCATGCCTTACCATATAGTTCTGAACTTGTTCAAAACAGATTAATTAAAATTCTATAAAATGCCAAACATTCCCCCGACCCAAATTATCATTTGTTTCAGAAATCAATCACACGATGCAAAACCATTGAAACATATCCTACATACCGACACTTTTTGTTTTCAAACAATTGCCAACTGAATAATTGCCAATTACATTTTACCGTTGAAAATATAAATGAATAAAGAAAAATAGGCTTTTTTATGACTACAGATTTGATCATATTTTTCTTACGGCCTAAAAAAACTAAAGATGTAGTTCTCTTTTGATTTAATAGCCCCAAAACAACATATGACAAGAAAAATATTTTATTACAGCTGCTGACAGAAAATATATAACGGATCCTTTTTCATTAAAACTTCAGTAGAAGCGTCTATACTTTCTTATACTTTTTTTATCATCTTTATACACTTTTATTTAATTTGATTTCTTTCGATGAAAGTGTAATTTTCTTATCAGTTTTTCATCTACTTCTTTATAAGCTAAAATTTTGGAAATTTATAAATTAATAATGACAATATACTTTTGAATATTTTCAGAACATAATTTTTAGCTAGTTTGTTAATTTTTGTTAACCATTAATACCAGGTTATTCTAGGCATTTAATTCCAGTAACTTTATTAGCACAAAATCCTGTCAAATCCCCGAATAATAATCTTCTGCTTTCTGAATACTGGGTAATATTGTATCGTTTTATGATGACAGCGAAAACAAGAAAAAATGATTTTAAAACTCCGTGATGTTTTCTATAACGTACCATAAACTTAAAATTAAAAGGCTGTAAATAAAAGAATATACTTTTGAGTAAACTATTAAACGTTTTTATTAAAAAATGTTTGCCATAGCAAACTTTTTAACGTACTATTATACAAAACAAACATGAAAATATGCAGGAACTTTATCTTTTTTAAAAGCATGTATCTTATGAAGAAATATATTATTTTTTAATTGGAATCATTAGCAATAATAGATAATGATTCCAATCAATTCTAATTCGAAAAAATATAAACAAGTCAATGCAAATACTTGTGTGAATTAAATCATCGAATAGAATTTAATTATTTCATTACTAAAATAATTCCAAAGCATTTAATCGTATTTCTTCTTAATTTTTCAATAAAAATGCCATATAAAAGAAATATTTTGAAATAAATCTTACTTAATTTCAAATTAAATATGACATAAGGAGCTCATCTTCATTTCATTTCAAATACCATATCATCTTCATTCTGTAAATTAAATGAAATTAAAATTAATTGCAGAATGAAATTTAAAATTATACACAAAAAAAGTAAGTACTAAAATAAAACTTCAAATGAATTCAATTTTAATTTTTCTACGATTTCACTCCTTTATTGATGCTTGTTTCTTTCCCAAATAATTTTTTGCCTTTTGTTAATCAGTTGTTAAAATTCGGTTATTATTTATCTTCTCACATTTCATACAATATAAAGAAAAGGCAGGTGAGAGAAGCAAAAAAATTGGCATTAACTCACAGAAAATTAGTAAGATAATTTAAAAATTTAAATATCTGACCCATCAATTATTAGAGAGCTGGCGATTAAAGTAACAAAAACAATACAATAAAATGATGAAAAGTTCTTATTTGGGACGGCAGGTACTTTAATAATTTGAAAAAAAAGGGGAAATGGTGAAAAGAGCCTGGATTGGTAATATAAGGACCAGTTGTATATATCCTTGTACTCGAAACAAAAATACAGGATTTTTTTCTTTCATTTTTTATAAATATGGCTAATTGTAAGAGGCTATCTTGAGAACTTTCAGCACAGCTTTATTTGCATACAAAGGAGCAAGAATTAAGGAGATTTTGATCCCAATTTGAAATAAAGATTAAAATGAAATCTGCTATGCATATTTCAATGTATCATGTCAGAACATCTTTTTTTGAACGGCCAAGCACCACGTGCTCGTGCAAGTTAAATTATATTTTTTATTCGTTTCAATTATTTCATTGAATGAGTCACTTTAGTATTGCAAACGATCCAAAATACTTTGTCTCGCTTTTATTGTTTAAAGAAAATATCATATTTCCTATTTATTTCATTTCGTATAATCACGTACTCAAAATGACATTTTTCTAGGTTTTATTTGCTGTAGTCATTAACTTATTTTTTTTATCAGGGCTTTTGTTAATGAAATGACAACACATTATTAAAAGTTGATTTTTTTGAGATACTCGTCCAGAAATATTCTATTTTTTGCCTGCGGATTTTTTTGTTGACGCCAAAAAATCCTCATTCCCAAAACAACATCATGCTCTTACGGTTTTTATCACGGTATGTTATGATTAAAATTTGTGGATGGAAGCGATTAGTTCCAAGTTTTCGGTGCAAATGAGACATGTGCGCTTTATGAACAGATGGGAACATGCATTTTCAGAGCAAAGACATCGAAGATTTCTCCAGATTTTAAAGAGTCAGTAATTTCATTTTTTAATGAAAATACATCTGGTGACTAAAAATAACTTTTTAAAATTTCCTTTTTTAAATCTAAAACGCATCGCAAATTGTAGAAAAACAATTATTATTATTATTGTATTAAGAAACGGCTCGTTAAATGAAGTAGAATAGATAAACTTGGATTACAGAACACCTGTTTGACTTCTGATTTGAAAAATCATTCGCTTATATGACATCGAACATTGTGCAAAACAATACCTGAGATTGAAAACAAAATCCATAATTGTTATGGAAAAGGAGTCTGAAGGCCTTACAATATTAGATTACAATGTGAGAAGATTCATATCTTTACAAATGTTTATTCTTTCCACTTAACATAATTTCTTTAATTTAACTAATAGATCTAAGTATCTTCAGAATATTCAAAGCATGGTATGTTGACATTTCTGAAAAGAAAATTGCTAAATTAAAAAAAAACAGTACCACAGGCTAATGTAAGAGATGTGATTCTTTCGTCAATCCAAGGTTTATGCTTTTGGATTACACCGATTTTTTTATTCGACTGCTCAATTGTATTCTGGGATCAAAAACTGAGTTGAATTTTAGTATCATGTACTCAGTCATCGCTTCTAATAAAATAGACAAAGTGCCGAGATGCGCCACAAAGTATGAGCTTATGTCTGAAACGAAATCTACGTTTCAAAAGCATAAAATATGAACTACTTGAAAGATAAATAGAACAGAAATTTAGCAACAAGGAATTGCAAAGCAGAATTTCAGGCTCAATATTCGGGAAAGTTAGTCAAATTACGGAAAAATATTAATCCGAAGAAAATGAAGTTCTCAAAAGTTTCTTGTATATATGAATTTTTACAAGTATCATTATGTATACAAGCGTGATCAAAATAATGCTGCTTGTCGTGACTGACGCACTCTCAAACCACACTTGAGTTAGGTCTATAAAAAACATGTAAAAACAACCTGCCTTCCCCCCCCCCAAACTGCGGATAATATGTTCGAGATTTGCAACAAAGGTGTATTAACCATTAAAAAACATTTGCTAAAATTTGCTAATGGTGTATATTTACAATAAACTTCAGGTTTCGCCCTCACAATATTTGTAGTTCTATACTTTCCTGAAGATTATACAACTTAAAGTTAAGAAATTCATTTATTATTGATGACCATCATCAAAAGTTAGAAAATTTTAGCTTTTTTCTCAATAAAATGTTTTCCCCACAAAAATACTTATAAATGATGTGCAGCTCTGTTTATTAAATATTTGTTAACGCACATCAAATTCAAATGAAAGGACTTATTTTGAAGATGATTCTAATAATCAGTGAGGAATTCAATCGGAAAAAAGACGAAAAAAAAACTACAATCAAAGATTTTAACTGTTATAGTGAAAAATGGTTGTTCTGATTTTTATTTCATAAAAAATGAAGCGTCTCGGATACTTGCGCATAAAAAAAGGTTTGTTGTAAACAATGGAAATGGGTGTGGCAACTGATGTTGCGATATTCAAAATAATTTCAAATCTCACTAAATACTTGTCCGATTGTTTTGAACATTTCAGATTAATAAGTCAAAGTTTCAAGGGACCAATTTTTACTCAAAATTAGAAAATTTGTATATTCGACGACTTTCCGAAATTTATAGGGCACCTAGTCTCCTTAATCGCCAAACACTTCGAGAAAGATCCCACGATAAAATGGCGAAGTTCACGCCGAAGGGTAAATTTTCCTGGCCACTGTACGCTGCTGAAATGAGTGAGTCTTTCTCCGTCTTACTCATGGCAAAATTTTGCGATGGATCTGAAAATGACGCTTTCATTAAAGAGTAGACGATAAAAGTTCGGGAAGACCCTTCCTTCTGCTGAAAGAACGCACTGTCAAATCCTTCTTATTTTGAATTATATTTAACGTCCCACTGCCACATAAAACTAACGTCAAGGAAAATTAACGAATGCTTCATATAATATAATGGCATTCGAAAAGGATTGAAGGCAACTGAAGTCGCTAAATTATTTAGATTACATCTTGATAACTCATAATCTGCTGTTTTGTTTCGTAAGATAAACAAATTTTAAACCTCTTTGAAATTTCTTATCCTAATTTTGCGTCTCAATACAGTGGTATGCACTCACGGTATAGAATTTTTCATGTCATAGTCAAATTTAGTGTGAATTAATCATCAGTGAAATTATTTCCCCTTTTCTATCGAGTCGACTTTCTAAGCAGAAATTAAAAAAAATGACAATCCTAAACAAAATTTTAAAAAATAATTAGTCGAGAGAATTTTCTCGTCTGAATCATTTCATTCGGAAGATGGGAATTTAATCGTCTGTTATTAGTGGAGAGATTTGAGGAATGGAAAAATGGAGAATATAATCTTTAATTAGACAAGTCCTAATATAATGTAAAAACAAAATGCAGTTGTGATGAACATTAATATAAGCTAAGCTCTTATTACTTCTGCCTTAATAGCGTTTTCTGGACCCCTCTCACTTCCGGATGACGAGAAAAATCAATTCCACACGGTTGGAGAAATCCGGCCAAACGATTTGGAGCACGTAGCAAAATGGCAAGACAATGCTGTATTTACTTTTTACGATACCTTCCAAACTAAACTCAATTATTTTGCTATTAAATCAGAAGGAATGTACTTTTTATGGTGCTATGCAGCCGTTTGGGGACGAATAGTGAGGAGTGAATGAATTGCAGTTAAATAATTGTGCTTGTGTATCTAAATGTTCTTGCTAATTTGCACTTACATGTGGACAGATTTAAAAGTTACGTCATATGTGAAGATGCAATACCTTTTTAATTTAGAACAGGGATGATGTAAACCCAAAGGATATTAAAGATATATCCTTCCCAATTTATGATTTAAAACAAACTCACCACAAGACCAGAAAATGGAAGAAAATAAAGGGAAATCAGAAGTTATCTAAAAATAAGTACAAATAAGTTAATCGTCTGAAATACAGAAAATGCAGAGGTTTTTAAATTTTTCATTAAAAATCGAAATATACAGGAAATTTTCAATTGTTTAGTTTATTTAAAATTCAAAATACCGATCTTTTCAAGCGTTGTAAGAATTAAAAATTCGCCACCATTGATTTAAAAACAAAACAATACAATTCATTATTATTAAGCCAAGGAACCTCATTCTTTTTCTACTCACTCTCCCTTTGCTCTACGTAAATTAATCCAATTCCAAGATTGAGAAAAAAAATACCAAAATTGGAATAGTGATTACAAGTACTTGAATACTTGCGGAGCTACTGAAACTGGAAAAAACAATTTTTAGCACTATTTTATATTTGGAAAGATTAATAAAAAATGAACGCATCTCCACAAATTTGAATTCTTTTTAATGGCTGCATCTTGTTGAATGATATGTCATCAATGTTTATTGAAAAACAATGCAGTATTATATAAAAGGTGAATGGTTAATTTATTCAATTTCTCTATTCCAAAGTGAACATTTCTTTGTTCAGAACATGTCAAGATCTGTCTTTAAATTTACTTAAATAAATTTTTTTAATGGATTTGATAAAGAAATTCTCTTTGTTTTTCTATTTTAATGTTTTGAGGTCCAAAAATTTTTTGATTTTTGGAAAAGCGAAAAATCAGGTATATTGTCGCAATGCGGTTGTGGAAAGTGGATTTAGTATCAATACGGATATTCTTGTTGGAATTTTAAAAAAGTTTCTAAAAGTCTTCTAAGAACTGTATACCGCGCCAAAAACTGTTAGTGTCTCCAGAGAGATTATTATCTGAATTCAAATTTTGAGCGTGTGAAATCTTGTATAATTTTAAAAGCAAACAAAAAAAATAATTCATAGAAAAAGTGGAGTGCACAAACCGGGGAATGTGGGCGTACCCAGTGGAAGTATCTGAATAGCTTGGAATCGCCCAGAGCTTCATCTACAGAATTTGGCAAAGATTCCAAGATGATGATAATGTGAGTGCATGTTACAGTACAAGTCGCCCCCCCCAGTTGTAACGCTAAATGAAGCCCAACATTTGGCAGTTACTGCCAAAACAAACAGAGAGCATCAAACTTGTCTCGTCAGCTCTCTTTACGACAGTTTCAAGGCAGGCCGTGTACAGACGCTTAGGGCAGACTTTGCTTTATGCTCGTAGGACTGTCAGATGCGTTCTCTTTATTGCAACTCACTGTCGAATGAGTTAGCCTGAAGAAGAGGACATGCAGTGTGGACACGGCAACAGTAGGATTCCGACGAGTTCAGGTTTAGTTTGCAGTCTGATTCTCATCGGATTTTCATATGGAGAGCACCAGGTACCCGTTACCAGATACAGTGTGCAAAATTACTTGTTTGGGGAGAAATTATTCTGAGTTCCAGAACTGACTTTCATGTTCAAATTGGAACCATGACAGGCAAAAGCTATCTGTATGTCATTCTGTTAAATATCTGTACCAAATTTTATTCATTTAGTTCTTTTTTTAATTTGTAGTTATTATGTTTTAATAACTTATAATTAAACAACTAGACAAAAGAGTTTCTTTGGAATAGTTTTTGCATAAAATTTGATATAAATATCGTATACCAAATTTTAACCATCTATCTCAAAGTATTTGTTAGTTGTTTTGTTTCAAACAAACAGACGTTTTGAAAAACGTGTCGTTTAAATTCTCGAATTTGGCGTGTATGAAGGTTACGTATTACGTGCTTGAAGGTATACAAGAAGGTAGAAAGGAGTGCACTCTTGTGAGGGGAAAATATATAAACAAAAAATATCATTGAACTTAAAAAAGAAGTAAGGCATTTTCCCGCTCTCTATTGAACCGTTTTAAAAGCACACGCTCACTAATCAATTATTTTTTTTGTATTAATCACCAGTATTTTATTTATCAGTTAACTGACTCAACGTTGTTATTTAAATTTCTACAAGCTACATGGCTTTCATCAGAGGGACAGAGAGAGGACATTCATTAACTCATTTCTGTTTGTTTCTGTTAATTGATAGGTTCCCCATGCCGCCCCCTCTACCGCTTTTCAGTGAACAACTTCCTGGGACACTTAGCGGATTCGTTCCCAAGAAAGCAGAGCAAGGCAAATTTTTTTAAACATGTGCACGCATTTGGACACATTTAACTTTATGTTTGCTGAAAGGGTAAAACATTCTATCGCAGAAAGACAATGTTTCCCAATTTCTCGTGCCAATGATAAATCAGAAATGTGATTGTCTTTGGATATCTTAGAAGTTGCCTAGCACGGATTTCTTGTGTAACTATCACAATACAGTTCTTGTGTAACTATCACAATACAGTTCATACAAGGTTAAGAGGGAGTTTAAATTTTCGGGAGGATTATTAGAGAATGGGAAGAACATTGCGTTCATCAAACGAAATGCTAATAATATGCAGATTTGATGTCAGACAAAAGGTCGAAAAAATGGCCCCCAGGACATTTTATAAGATCCCGTCCTGGAATGGTGAGAGACTGTGATACTTTCAGCGACTGTCTGTTTTGCGATAAGGGGTTCATTACCTATTAGAAGATGTGCCTGTTTAGATGAGCTGTCATCCATTAATTTATCCATTTAATTTCCTGTTTAACCTTTAATAATATATCGATTGTGGTTATTGGAAATTTAATTAATAAAATATATAGATGAAAATGTGCATATTGATAGAATATTTGAGAAAATAAATTATTACGGTACATATGTTTTTACATATGGTAAATATATAATAAAATGGAAAATTTTATTTATTGAAATTTTGCAATGTGTTCTCCATACGTAATGTCCATGGACACTCAAAAGAAAACTAATCTCTGTAATTGGTTTGAAATAAATAATTACGAATTAATAGAAACAATTCAATGCCAAATACAAAATTTTTAAAATTGCCAAACGAAAAAGTATTATCAATAAATCTAACGCGCGTTATCACGGTACAGAATCACATTCTCTGTGTGTAACCTCGATCTTTCGTTCTTGATGGACTTGCCCAGTCTTCGGAGTATCTCACAGTACACATCGGCGTTAATGATCCTTCTGCGCTCGAGGAATTCAACAAGTAGAGGACTTTGGACGGTGATCTCGAGATAGCTGTGAAGGTCTGTTTCTTGTCACGCCCACAGGATTTTTGGTAACAACGAATCTTTTGATTCATTAATTAGTGGGATCGTTGTACTCTGGACTAGTGTATATTTTGAATAAAATGCTCATTTATACCCACAGCGTCATTTTGTACCTTTTCATTTGGCCACCCTTTTTATATTATTACCGTTGAAGCTTTATTTTAAAAAGAGCTTTCAATGCATAAAGTTATATTTCCTAATTAAATAGCAGAACAGATCTCTAGTCTATAAATAGTAAAAGTGATTTAAATACGATGTGCAATTAAATAAACGCAGAAATTTAATCCTTCTCGACTCCATTGTTGCGTCAGGAAATTAGCATTTCTAATAAATGTTATCATTCAATCATCATTCTCATTCATACTACATTCATTCATACTACAGAATCTATTTCAGTCTTCTAATTAGAAATTGCAAGAGGAGAAAGATTACTATTTTTAATTCAAACTTTAATTATCGTGAAATTGAAAATGAATTAGATTATTTCCGTATGAAACAGCTTTCAAACAAATCAATTTGGCATCCGATTTCCTTTCTTCTTTCTTATTTAGCGTGTGTTTCTTTGAAAAAAAGGCGTAAATCTATAAAATTCTTCCAATTTTTAAAAGCTATCTCTCATTTCGGATTTGCGAAAAGGAAGTTTTGAATAAATTTGCTACTTTCTTGCTAATACAACATTTGTTTTCCTGTCCAAATTGATTTTAAAAATATTTTACTTGTTACAGTTCGTGAAATTCAATTTTCCTGTCCAAATTGATTTTAGAAATATTTCACTTGTTATAGTTCGTGAAATTCAATTACAGAATGTTATCTTTTTACATTTTAACAACCGATCAATTTCAGAATCTTAATGTCCACATTCAGATCTGCTGAATTATAAAATCTATTTCTATTGAAGCAAAGAATGTGTTTTTTGTTCATCTTTAAATAATTACAATTATTATTTTATTATTATATTATTTGCACGATTTATGTCATTATTTCAATAATAATTTTAGTCAATAATGAAACTTCTAGGTATATTAATCAAATGTACTACACCAAGACGCAAAATAGATGGTGTGTTTTATAGTAATGACCGTGTTAATTTAAAGAATTTTTATTTTAAGGCGGTATTTCCACACTATCACGGATATGCATTGGTAGGAAGAAAAACCACTTGCAAAGAAGACTCTAGCACGATACCGTTCGGACTGGACAAAATTATGTGCATGCACGATCTCACTGCAACAACAGTATTGTTTCCAGTGTTTGCAGCCAGTCGACAAGTCAGATGAATTAAACGAGTCTAAATTTCCTGTTAGAGTTGCTCGTAATAGACATCGTTTGAAAGTTGATTTTGGAAATCAAACGCCTATTGATATTGTGACATGAAAGTTTCGAGAATCATTTTCATCTGGAGTGTCTCGACTTCTTCATCCGATTACGGTTCACCACAAGGAAATCCCTCGGAATTATTTCCGCTATTGATTAAAAATGGCCTTTAATTAAAGTTACTGAAAGTAAAGGAGTTTCAATCTCATATTTAAAACCTAAAAATATTATTTTGTTAAGTTATTTATAAATTTATTACTAAAAATATAACAAAACCGGTTTTTATTTGGAATATAAATTGTTTTATTTCGAATGTCAGTACATTGTATATATCTAAAATAAAGTCTTGTTTAGAATGTATAAGCTGGAAAAAGGCATTTTGATGTTTGCAATTTATTTCATACATTTTACGTGCACCTCAAAATTCTCCAACTCTTTAAAACGTTCTGTAGCCGATGTTCTTCCAGAAAACATCAGAATCCGATTTCCGCTACCCGGGGGTAACACTTTTTTAAAATCAGGGGCGAATTCTGCGAACTTCTTACCGAAGGAATTCTCTAGTGGGGGAAACTTTTTATTGAAGTTTGGAGTCCGAGAGTGTGGAAGCTAAGTTGAAAGGACTTTCGTAGAATCAAAAATCATTCTGTTTGAAGATCGTAAAACAGTATTCGGTTCATGTTTTGGTTTAGTTTAGTTTTATTGACTTTCTGTTCGAAAGCAACATTAGGGCTACTTTAGAATGGACCCCGTAATTTTGAACCCCGTTCAGATGACGAGGACGACACCAGTGAAATATTCGAGTAAAGAATTTTAGTAAATTGGTGCTTCCAACTGCGTAATTACTGGGAAATGGAAATTAGGACTGCAAAATGAATAAAAATATACAAAATAAATAAGCATACATTTTTTTTACTGTTTTCCTTTGAGATATAAGTTTTATTTAACTTCCTACATCGCATATTACGTATTCACAGTGAGTATATTTAACTTTCTAACTGCATAAATTAATGGTTGAAAACGAAATATTTTAGCTTTCTAATTTCGCGCAACAGTTTTTATTAAAAACATTAAGTATACGTGGGAGAAACCTTGGATTATGGCCATGGAAGATCAAATGAAAGAAACTGCTGATTTATGTAACTGGGAAATTCTCGACAGCAAAAAGTGGGGAATAATTCATTCAACATATAATTTAGAGCATATTTCCGCTAGTAAATTTTATATCTGATAAAAAAATTTAGAGCATGAAGGAAGAATTGTTTATTTTAAGAATAAAACCCTAATTTAACGTGAAATTCTGAAAGTATTTATTTCTTTATGGCAAATCGAATATGTATAGTGTTGTGATAATTTCCAAGCTCTTATACACAAAAATCAGTGCATTCAGAAAAAAACCCTCTCTAAATTAATATATGAGCATATATTTAATAATTATATTGAACTTATTTTCATTTAAATATGTTATTAATAAAAATTTCAAGTATTATTAATATCATGGAATTTGGGACTTAAAAATGCATATGATTTTTTTTGTATGATCGATGAAGTTTAAAAAATTTAATACTTTTGTTTAGAAAAAAAAATGTTTAACAGACGCTTAATAAAGTGGGAGATACTAACAGATTTCATATCTTGTATGACGCCATGTTGCGTCTTTAATCTCATGATGCTTTCCCGCCATATATGGCAGACGAGAGTTTGACGGTGAGACAATAAGACATAACGCTCATGTATATTTTTATATGTTTTATGTTAGTTTAGTAATTTTTTATCATAATCTTAATAAATATATTTTCCTATTAATGCTGGTCGTTGCCTATCCACACAATATTTGTAGATATTGCATTGTAAAGTTTTATCTGATTGTAAAGAATGAAATTTGAACATGCATACCGATATTTGTAGAAAATGGGTTTCCAAGAAGAACAAAAACTCTTATTTTATAATCACAGAATCTCGTTTTAGATTTCTAATTAAACTTCAGACGTTTAAAATCTATAGAAATTTATCTTTTTCATTTATATATATACTTTTGATTTCTGTACAAATCTTTTCCAGTTCTATGATCAGTAGCATGTCAATTATTTTATAAGATATAAAATTATTTTTAAAGTTAATTTTTGGAAGGTGCAATTGCTCTCAGCTCTATTATAAAATTCTTCAAAGCTGTGCTAATGTATTTTATCATGCCAAATATTTTTTAAAAAATTGAATTTAATATTCCCACCTTCATCATTTCATTTTTTATACGACCTCTTAAGAGATCCTCTAGAAGCCGCTCATCAGACAGACATCGAAACGAAAGATGGCATTTTTCAGGGGGAAAAGTCTACTGAAAGTTTTCGTATTTGAACCTTTTATTGGAGATTTGTCGGCGCATTTATAGTTGCACTACTAAATTTCCGATAAAAATTTCCTGTTTTAGTGTCTGAATAAATATCTAATAAAATCTTCATGGTGTCAAATAAAATTTTCATGAAAAATATTTCAAGATATAATGTATGGTCAATACACTATTTTTAAATCAGGTAAATATTTTGCGTTCTTTAAATAAAAAAGGTATTCTTCACATTTAGATATTTAAACTTTCCAGCTGCTAATTACGCCATTTTAAAAATTGTGATCTGAATGTTTATTATTGACTAGCCGCCTTTGGCGACCAGACGGTTCGCCAGTATTAATGCTTGCTAAAATTTTCGTATAATATTTTATGTAGCTGTGTCTCATAACAGGTATTTCACCAAAATATTTTTAAACCAAATAAATTTTGATAATCATATAATTTATTTATAGTGTTATTTTCTTCAGATATTCTGTTCATTGTACTACTCATCTTTCTGTTGCTATCCGAGCAATGATTGTCCCGGAATTGATAATTTACTTAAATGGTGGAAGGAAAGGTCTAAAATTCTACGTTTTTATAGAATAAGGAGATTCTAATTTTCATAAATGTAAACACACTAAACAAATAAAGACACAATTGGTTTTCAAGAGACGCGAAAGTTTAAAAACAACTTGGAAAATGCCGCTCACAGAGGAAATAATGGTGACCCCCCTTCTTTTTTTCTATCCTTTTTTTCTTCCCTGCGCAGACTTTATTTTGAGCAGGCATAAATTAAATATCCATAAAGACTAATACTAAAAGCAACTATTTTCTTTCTTTTTTAAACATCCCGTTATCTATAAATGAAAACCAACTGACTTCGCGTATTTCTTTATAAACAAATCATAATTTATTATTTCCTGCTATCCTTCTCAGTTGGCGTGGGGGAAGGAAATGTAGATTTTTGGCGGGAAAGTAAGAAAAGTGTCGCTTAAACTATTTTCCTCGCAGTGTTTTCAATTTTTCTCTCCATAAGAACCATCCCCGTGTCTTAACGAAAATATTTTTAAAAAAATGAGCCGAATTGGTCCAGCCGTTCTCTGGTTTTGTGATTAGCAACGCATTTCGAGATCCATTTTTATTAATATAGATAAATACATGCTGTTCGAATGTAATGAAACAAAAATAGTTTGTTACTATGAAAGTAAGTAATTTTTAATTGATTCATTTTGAAAAATCGAATTTACCTGGTAGCTACAATTGATCAAGCTTCTATAACTGCTCTCTGCATACATCTTGGGCGACACGGCAAACATCCACGCGGTATCCCAATTTCTGTCGTTCCCGTGGTGGATATTTTATGTTAGTGAATCCAACATGCCACGTTTTGGTAACCGTTGTCTGAAGTGCATTCTGTTTTGCACTTTACGCGAAAATGCATGCAGCAATTTCTTTGCAAAAGTGTTTCAAACTGTTCTATTTCTTCGTTCATAATTCAATCCTTTTGCCGGTTCTTTACCAAATGCTGTAAGAAAGTTAATGAAAATATTTTGGTATATTCCACAACATAGGTTGCTTTCTACACCTCGGAATTTTACAGCAACCGATCAACTTTCTTAGCTTCGATTTCGCCACTGAAAGAAATTTCGATGTTGTTATAAAACTAGTGCAACTGCAAGCTAAATAAATGAATTACAGAACGTTATACTGTGCAATTTTTGTTTCATTTATTATGAATGATCCCGTATTTCATGCGTTTCAGAGTTGTGCAGATTTGTTTATTGCAAACTGTTTTATCTATCAGTACCGCTCATTTTGTATAATTTGGAATTTCTTCTTAATTGAAGTCAGTTATTGATGTCATGGTGGAAAGCAAAATGTTACGATTGAATAAAATGTATATGTGTATATATGAAAATAATTGAAAGGAAAAAATTATTCGGATGCTTATAAAATAATCACCGACATTACTGTAATAATTTATCTATACTTCCAGTTCAAAATTTGTTTTAGTATCAAATGTGATATAAAAAAAATTTACGGGCTCAAAACTATTTTAGAATTAGAATAATGAGTGTAAAAATGAAAAATTTAATTTAATTTTTATCTTTTAATATAAATTAGATATTTAATTTTAATGTTCTTGTTTCAAAACGAATGCAATTAAGGAAGGGATTTTGGCATCTGAGAATCATTTTTGTTATTGGTTTTGAAATTTGTTGACAAGAAAGGATATTACCATTGGAAGGTTAATGTTAGTACAATCTTAAGTTTGTAGACAATCCTCTCTGAAATGTCTAGACATGGCATTTTCTCTATCATGTTACCTTTCGTTTCAATATATGATGAAACTCGACGGGTGTATCGATTTTTTCCCCAACCGATTGATTTTAATTAAATAAATGACTTTTATCTATACTACTATTATAAATGTGAAAGTTTGGATGGATGAGGTAGTTCAATCACGCCAGAACAGCTAAACGAAATTGGATGAAATTTAGCACATAGATAGATTATAGTCTACAGAAGAACATAGGCTAATTTTTATTCCGGATAATTTGGGTGGTGGATTTTTTATTAATTTAAAACTAACTTTTCCGCCCAAAAATAAAAAATAAAAAAATCTGAAAACATCTGCCTGAGCTTTTTGAATCGTTTGTTTTTATTTTTCTATTTCCGGCGTTCTTTTAATATTATCTTACTATTCTAAAGGAATGTTTATTAAATTTTTTTCTTATGCTGTTCTTGTGTTAATATAATTCGTTATTTCCTATTCATTTCTCTTGATTTTTTTCTTGCTGTACTTATTTCTTTTGCCTATTTTCATCATTTTCGATTAAATTTTTAGTGCATTCCGTATTAATGCATTTACTGATATATTTTTTTCTATTTTCCGTTAATATGCTGCAACGGGCATCGAAACCTTGTGATTGGAAATGCCATTTCTCAAAAATTTGGTGGCAAACTATTTTTTTGGCGAAAATGACTATATATTAAAACTGTTCCACTGTGTGTTTTTGTAATTAAATTGTATTTGTGTTTGCCGTATATTTTTTTATATATGCTTAAAGGGGTATGTTTCCGTTTGCAAATAATTTAGAATTCCGCCAAGTTTTCTCAAATTCCTTTGGCGATTGTTCGTTTGCACCCGACAAACGGAAAAGTAACCTTATGGTTTTAATAACATAACATTTCCCCCACGCTAATGATGTTAGACGCAACGGTTATTTCAAACGATTCCGTTAATTTTTGTAGTGTATGATAAATTTAAAATTAAACATTGTTAATTAATAGATCTTTTGATTCCTTCAGAAGTACTTTTGAATGAAAATAAAACAGATGAATTGAAACTAAAATTTTCTAATCTTCATTGCGTTACCCCAATTGGTGCTTAAAATTCATGTCTTTGGGTTGCTCCAATTGACGTTGAAAATTTGTGCATGCATACTATTTCGATAACATTTTAGACTGTCAGTTCTTACATATACACATCAAAATTTCCACGCGTACGAAGTCGCAGGTAAGAGCTAGTAATATATATATTTCATTAAAAACAGTTCTTTCGCAGATAATCTACAACTAGGCGAAACCTTCTATAAATTTTGAAAACCATTATATATGCTTAGCTCTATAATGGTTTTCAAAATTAGGGCCCCAAGAGTGGAAAAACACAAATATTATAATCCAGCGTGAAATATTTACGGATATTCTAAATGAAACATAAGACATTTATTTGGTCGGCATTTTTGAGCGGCTCTTCAATGACGATCGCAGTGTTTCACAGGGCGTTGCACTATTCTGTCAGATGCACACCGCCAATGAATAATTATTGTTGGGGAATGATGATGTCTGTGTGACGGCTCTCTCAATTAATGCCGCGAATGGTAACTTATCGCTGGCCACTCTCCCTTCCGCACCTTCTGACGATAATAAATCCCGCTTCAGCCATTTCCTGGACGAGATATTGAGGGGTCGACGGCGGAAATAGATACTAGGAATGCCCGTTTCTACGGATTCGTAGATACCGAAGTATTTGCTCGTCAGAAAAATACGCTTAATCAACATTTCATTGATTCAATTTCGTAAGTGAATGGTTAGACTAAATATCAATCTTAGCTTCGATTTTATTCTACATTTTATAAATTTGGACCGTAAAATAATTCAAGTGTAGCCATGAGAATTTGTTTTATAGATTATTTTGTTTAGTCAGCGTGTGTAGTCTCTCAAAACACTTTAACGTTATTCTCAAATAAAAATGAATTTGTGCTTCAGGCGCAGTTCTTTCGAACTAATTGAAACCAAAATTCACCTGTAATAGCAGTACAGAAATAGTATACCAAATTTGACATATTTAAATTGTTTGTTGTTTGAGTTATCAAATTTACATACATCTTAAAATTCAGAACGATAAACGTTCAATCTCTACTTCGATAATGACTACAACTTTGACAATTCTCTACAATGTAGATGTTCAATCTGCGTTTCTAGTTTCATCTGTTTAGTTCTTTTCATTTTGTAGTTATCGCGTTAAGTTATATTCGAACAGACAGAGAGACTTTCACTGAACAGTTCGCTCAAAATTTGACAGAAATCTACAAAATTGGTCTAAATATCATATGCCAAATTTCATACGTCTGGTTCAAATTGTTTTTGAGTTATCTTTGTCACAAACGGACAGATAGACAGACCTTTTTCGAGGGTGTGTTTCACAAAACTCGGGGATGTCTAAAACGTAGAGATTTAGAGATTCGTTAAAATATTGAGAATATTTTTTGATAGATAAAATATTATCTCTACTTCGTGTACCAAAAAATAAAAAGTTCTATTGAGCTGGAGTTAGTGTATAACCGATTAAGATATCATTAAAAATATTTTAACAAAAATCTGATAGTTCTTATTTTTTTTTCAAATTACCCTTCATATTTTCAGAGAGGAATCTTCTTTTAGTATAATATTATAAAACTGAATAATAAAAGCTGTTGAAATTGGACCAAAAATAATGATCTAATAAGATATTGATAATCAGGAAGGTAGTTATAACAGTTATAATATATTCATAATAATGATGGCATTACTTCAACAAGACAAAGCTCTTATCTCCTAACTAAAGACTATAAAGAAGACAATGAAGGTATCAAATGGTACATGATTGCTACAGTTAATTAATTTGGCTTGCATGTGAAGAAAGTATAGACGAAATGGTAAAGTGCATTGATGTTATTCCGTATTTTGTGAATTTGTAATCAAAAGCATTTCTTTTTCGAAATGAGCCAAAAGAAATAGGTAGCCGAGTTAGGAAAAAAGTTCTTTTTATATTTCGTTAAAGGATTTTCTTCACGAATAGGATCACAAAATAATTTTACAAGGAAAATGAAAATAAATAGACAGTAGAAAAGGTTTGCTATACCTTTTGCCTGAAATAATTTCATTATGATCGCGCATCAAAATGTTTCGATTTCATCAACTTTCACTTTCATAATGTGTGTTATCAATTTTCATGGACTCTCTTCTCTGCATGACGCGGTGAAAAGTTTGAAAAATATGTCGAAAAGGCTCGAAGGAATACGAAACGATGGAAAGAACATTTAGTTGGCTTCTTCAGATATGAACTAAAAAATGCTTTTCCTGACTTTAAGTCTTCCGGTGTTTTGTTGGAACATTTGGTTTATTTCAGGGCTTAGGCAGGTGGTCCTGATGAACAAATAGTAGACCTGCACAAATATTAGACAATACTTCTAGAAGAAAATGGTACTGAAATTTCCTCAAAACAAAAATGAAGGCTTTTATTTTAATTTTGAATCGAGCTAGTCTTTCGAATAATTTTATTTATTATGCTATTCTAATGATAAACTAAAAATAACATGCATAACGAAACAACTAACATTCTTATGCAAGTACTAAACGTCGAAATTCAACATACACCTCGACATATCATGGGAGTACTAGTTTGGTTTTGGTTTGGCCCCTGGTTTTCTTTTTTTTTTATTTGGAATGAATGTCACAACATTTGTTGTTTGAGGTTGATTTGCTGCTTCCTATGGAAAGCATTCTGCTTTACCGAACTCTTCCATTTCTTGGGAAATCTTATTCTCTTTTTCCAAAACTGTTAGGACCTTCTGCCAAAATATTGCGGTTTTTATATATATTTGTTTATTTATCTTTGCTAACTGGAATAGCAGTTCACAATCACTTTTCATTTTTCTGCTATGGCGATTTTCAATTTATCAAGCTGTTCTTTGTATTTGACAGAAACTTGTAATAGAGTACATTTTTTCAGTCTTCTAAACGGTTGCATCGCCAGAAATAAACGTCTTTACGAAAATCTTACATCGGTCCTATGCGAATTAAAACTAGGTTTACCAAGAGGTCATTAAAACCCTTCTAAGAAATCCTTTCGTTAATTTTTCCCGAAGAAAGTTATTACCGTACTTTATGACAAGATTTTAATTTTTACTTGCATTTATAATATATATAATCCAATTTTTTTTAGTTTTGGAGGAATCTATGAAATATATCTACTTTTACCAAAGGGGTCAATTTGACAATTCGAATAAATATTGAGAATATATACATTTATATTTAAATATGTAACAGCTTGATAGGGAAGCATATATATATATATATATATATATATATATATATATATATATATATCGATATCTAATATATAAAATTCTCGTGTCACAGTTTTCGTTGCCATACTCCTCCGAAACGGCTTGACCGATTTTGATGAAATTTTTTGTGCTTATCCGGTATCTATGAGAATCGGCCAACATCTATTTTTTATCCCGAAATATCAATTAGTTCAGGAGAAATTAATTAAAACCCCTTAATTTCTGTGAAATTAAAACCTGTAAAGTTACTTTCCGAGTGAAACCCGGCCTTCCGGAGAAGCGATCGCTCATGAGTACCTTTTCGTCCAGTAAAACCGCGTTTTTAAAATTGCCATCGTTACGCGTCCGTTCAACTTATACTCAATATCGCTGTGGAATCGGATGGACTTTTTATCGTAGACCACGGAAATATAATTTATTTTACGAAATGTCGACGCAAAAATTAAATATCGATTTTTTTAAAAAAAGGTTCATTTTGGCGGGTCTATTTCTTGAACGGCCCTGTAAAATAGACACTTAGCTGGAAAAATACAGAAAATATGTTTCCTGAAAGGCAATACGATATAGTATTCTGCAATATAATTTAAAAAATCGAATTTTTAAAACTGAATTTTTGACGAATTTTTTAACGAAGAGGCAAAATTTCGCTTTAATATTGAATTACGCCGAAACCTTTCAAGATAACTCAATCAAATTTTTTTTACATAAAATTCGATAAATTTTTCAAAATCGTGTGAAAGATTGAAAAAATATGATAGAAAATTGCGCATTTAAAAATTATTTTGTCGTTTATTGGGTTTTGCTCTTCAACATTACAAATCTAATTCATTGGTAAATAAAAATGAGACTAAATTTTTTATATATAATTTGGCATTGCTTTTGCACACCCTGATCAATTTTGAAAACAATCCTGCAAAAATTACGCGTCTTATGAATTCATTCCAGTTTTTCCACCTCGCATACTTCACCTGAAAGTTGGGACACCAGTACTGCAACTACGAAACCTTCCTCCACCTAAATTATGCTATGACACCAGACTACGAATGACTAGACTTAATAAGTATGTAATCGAAGCTACGATTATTACTGGATGTGCTCGAGGAGTGTTGGTTTTAATACCCCGCAGTCCACTAATTCCGTCGGGCTATCCTTTTGAATTCAGAAGAGTGCAGTTTCCCGTAAAAGTTTGCTTTGCAATAACCGTTAATAAGTCACAAGGACAGAAATTAAAAGTAGCAGGGATCAATTTAAGAGGAGAATGTTTTTCAAACGGCCAATTTTATGTAGCTTTCTCCCGAATCAGTTCATCTAGCAGCTTAATAAATTTATCAACAGAAAAAAAAAAACTCCAAAAAATGTTGTATACAAAGAAGTTCTTGCTTAAACACAGGTATAACAATAAAATGTAGATGACCTGCGTTTGAAAAGAAAATAACTATTTTAAAAGCATCCTTAAGGATCGGTAAGGACAAGGGCTTATATATAAGGAATCCAGGGGCGCCGGGACCCTCCCAAAATTAGGAAAAAATTATAGACAATAAGTAATTATTATAGAGGAATTTCGTAACTAAGTGCACGTAGCACTGTTATCCCCCACTAATTCCATTACCCGAGCAATGTCGGGTACGGGAATGCTAGTAAATATATAAAGAAGTATGTGTTAGTAAAATGTGTGTATATAAGAAGTAAGAAGCCGATAGTCAGTCAAATAGAAGTTGTTATATGTATCTTGGTATAGGTATATATTGGTAGAAGAGGATAGTAGAATAGATAATCTTGTAGTACCTATATTAGAAAACTTTCGACTTTTTTTTTAGAAAATTAGCACAGAGGAACTGCCTTTTCATCACATCACATCACACCTCAACAAATACATAAAAATATAAAATATTTTCTATTTTAACGTCATAATAGATATGGAAATTTATATATTTTTTTCTAATTAAATACTGAAAGAGGTTATTTTGACCCCTTTGGCAGAAATGGGTATATTCCAACTCCTGGTAAACCTAGTGTTAAGTATTCAAGCAATGCTAATAAAATTCTCCCTCCCATATCGATGCGCATGATCTTGATGTTTCTAGAGAATGTCATTACTGTATAGCTGCTTCAGCCAAAAATAGCCGTGTATAGATCTCATATTCAATTGTAGATGGACATAGTGATCGTAAAACTCCTCCCTTAAGCTCCCATCACATATCTCGTCTGCACAACTTTTAGTCTTGTTACCGTTTTTTACTTTCTTGTATGGAAGTATATTATAATTGATAAAAGATTGAACGGAATTTTGATGGATCTTCTCGTTTCAAGCCTCACTATCCCTTTTTTTTGTCTCTGTATTTCATTAATTGTTTCTTTATCTTTGAACAAGGTAACTCAAAAACGCTTTAAGGGGAACATATGAATTTGGAGGCATACTCTTTACACTCACTTTTCATACATCTCTCGAAATGAAATCCATTCAGTGGAAATCTGTCAACCCGATTGTCCGACAATCCGGCCACACGATAATTACCAAAGGACAAGAGCAAAATGAGTTAAATTTGGAACATGGATTTAGCATCTAAAATGTAGATTGAAATCAAATTTTTAACAGTGACAAGGGATTGGCCGTCTATCGGTCTACACTTTCATAGGTATGCTAACATGATATATAAAAAATTTAAGGATTGCGAATACATGTGAAATTTGGTATGCATTTTCTAATTACAAATGAGGATTGGTTTCAAATTTTGGTTTGAACCAGGCTGTATGAAAATGAATAAAAATTTCATCAATTCTGTTTATAAGTGTTTGTATTCTAGAAGCATTCCAGCAATTAGCCGTCGAAAATTTCTGCCTAGTAGTCGCTTACGTAACAGTCGTTCGCTAACGACATTTGATTAATAACACACAGATACGTTTAGTAGTAAGTATACAACAAAGCTTTGAAGTGATAACTTCCGAAAGTTAAAACTAAAAAGCATAAAATGCCACAAATTCCTTTGACTGTCTACACTGAATGGTATTAAAAGAGATTATGCCACCAATGAAAGTCAAAGTCCTGTACACTAGACGTACCCTGTACCTGACGTTGAAACTTGTACCCTAGACGATTAATTGATAAACTGAAATTTTTATATGAAAATAAATAGTTTGTGTCATGCAGTGCATGGTGGAAAGAGACACCATAATGTATGTAAAAACTTCGGGGAGAACAGTCGTCACGTTTTGCGGCTTGATAACCAAGATGGTAAATTTTGTATCCGAATTATGAATCGTCGAATTACCGCAATAGTAACAAACAGCTCTGTGTGACGATGCAAAATGGCAGCCCCTATACCAATCATCCTACAGGAGATGTGTTCGATTACCTAAAAAGTTGCCAGTAGAGCACGGCCGTTTGAATAATTCTAAGAGAAGCGGAGTCCTACTTATTCAGCATTTTCGCATCCTCGTATTTATAATATCTCTTTTGATGGATTCAATGGTTTGATAAGGGCTTTTCACCAACTCTTGCAGTCTCACTGTAATACCAAGCACAACTTCCTTCTTTGTTCATAAAGTCTGCATTAATTTTCGCTTATATGTTGCAAAGATAAGAAAATAAAATATTGCCAATTAAACAATCTCAATTTACGAAAAAGCTGGATGAGAATTAGATGTATTTATTTGAAATACTTTATAGAAATTTACATTTAATTATTTTTTTAATTCATCCTCTTATTTATATTAAACAAACTGGAAGAAGTACTCACTGCCACTGATTTTGTTACATGTGTTTGGATCGAACACATACCTTTAAAAAGTTGCCCTAGAATATCTAATGCACAGATTTTTTTTCTAATGCAAATTCTTTGTGAAAGCATTATTAATCTTTTTTTAATCACTTAGAAATAAACGTTTATTCTATGCATTCACTTAACAAAAGAGCCCCCTCCCACCCACATACACCACTTCTTGGAGATTGGGACTTCTCAAACAGTTTTTATGTAGCGGATGGAGGATAAAGCACGAAGAGATTCTTATATGCAATCGCCATAACTATTAAACGTTCCCCTCTCTCTTCAAATGAATTTCTTTCCCTTGCGTCACATCTTACACTATCACGGCATCTCTCTGTCTCTAACGATAGTCTGACAACGTTTTATACATGGATTTTATATATTCGTGAATTGACTCATCTGATATCGCTTTTGTGTAAAAGTTTACTGTCAGCAGTGTCTGAGAAGGAAGAGCCCTTTTGTGTCGGGTTTAATCTCAGTAAAAGCTTCTCCTAACGCTTATCCTGTTTCTCTTAGGTGAATAGAAGTAAATAATTGTTTTGGGGACAAATGAGGGGAGGATATTTAATATTGTTTTGGATTAGCTTCAAGATATAAACATTCTGCATTCAAAGAAATAGGAATAAGTCTCCATTTTTATTCATTTGTAATTTATGACAAAAAAGTCTAAGAATCATTAAAAAAATATTTTCCATTCTAAAACTTAATTAACCAAACATATTTCGAGGAAAATTTTAAATTTAATATTCTTTGAAATGTAATGTTTAGTTTTAACATATTACGAAATTGGATAATTTTTTAAAGTAAGTTTACTATATTTAAATGAAAGAAGATTACTTCAAGTAAAAGGAATTCATGAAGTTAGTATTTCCCTTATCTTTTAAAGATGAAAGAAAAATTCGAAATAATTCAGTCGAACCACAGAAATTTTCTTGATTCTAGACAGGAAAACTAAAAAAATAGAACTCTAAATTTCTGTTCACTAATTAAAAACAAGCTCGTTTGCATTTAAGAAGGTTTTATTACATTATAGTTGAGTCATGCCCAAACCTTACCATAATATTGTACGCAACATATAACTGATCGTCATAGAGTAGGATATAGAGCTTGCATTGTCGTAATGGACAAAATAAAATGCTAAAACGTAAATGCTTAATGAGTAAATACTCTTTCACGTTTATATCGAAGAGAGAATATCCTGTCAAAAATGGCCCTTTGACATTTATTTTATATTTAAACTTGCCCTCTATTTCATATTTAAACTAGCAAATAGTGGCAGGTTGAATCGAGTTTGGGTCAGTATTCTTATATAACATCGATGTCTGGCCCGTATCCAAATGCCTTAGAGTAGATTCTTTGCTGTTGACTGATGTTCTAGAATAATGCCTGCTTGTTTAAAATATCCATCCTTCTGTGTAAAGTCTTCAATTGTCCGAGATTTTTTCCCGCCAAGCAATTCTTTAAATCCTTAAAGCATGAAGTGATAGATTGTACATTTCAAACTATTTCCATTCAGTTACTGGTAATTCGAAAACAAACATTTCGCAGTTTAGTGCATTTCTTCAAAAATTTTATAGTAAAATCTCATAGAAAGTGGATTTCATGATAATTTCCCATTAAAATTGTTAAAGTCGTGATCATGAAAACATTGTAAATATAAAAAAATACGTTTACATATTTTATATATGTCTTCAATAACCTACATAATTGTTTGAAAATATTTTCAATTTCTTAGACATCATGGGAGACTGAGTGCAGGTGTTAAAATCTATATCATAAAAACCACATGGCATTTCTCAATTGGTTTATTTTAATCGCTGCTTCTGAAAAAGCAAATGCAAAGTTTTAAATAGAAAATAATATAAACAATTCTTCCCAGTTTAGAAAAATAATAGCATCTCTTTAGTCATGAATACATTATCTGGCCAACAGTATTCCGCCACCGCCTTAAAAAAGGGGGATTCTGGTAGGTGACGCAGCTTGATGCGTAATCGAAAGCTATAAACGCGTTTATAGGGGTTAATCAGGTTGTATTCATGGTTTGTGAGGCAATGAGTAAGTCAATAAGCTTAGTGAATTTGTTCGTGGCAGAATAGTGCGATGCCACCTCTCAGGGAAATCAGTTTGTGATATTGCGGATATTCTACAGAAGCCTGAATCCACTGTGAATGTTGCGATTGTGAAATAGAAACATCGAGACTGTGAAACTGCTGAAAAACAAACTGGTAGACCGGGAACATTTGATGTACGCAGCACCAGAACTCTGGAAAGCGTAGCGAAACTAAATCGTAAGTCCTCATTGGTAGAAATTTCTCATGAGTTCCAAATCTCATCCGGTATTAGTGTCAGCAGCAAGACTGTTTGTGGATAGTTTAAAAAAAAACATGGGATTCCATAGTCGTGCTGCCGCGCACAAGCTGAACATCACTCCACAGAATGCGAAGCCCCGATTGCTATGGTGCAGAGCTCGTCGTCATTGGACTGTAGACATATAGAGTAATGAATATAGCTTTACAGTCTGGGAGTCGAATGGACGCGTCTAGGCCAGGCGGATGACCGGCGAACGTCTCACCTTTCTCCCTCATACGTTATATTTGCGGAAACAATGTGAAAAAGCTTTGAATATCCCAAAATTTCTCACAAAAACTTCTTAGGGAGCAAACATAACCTCTCTTCTCCGTATTTACGAAGCAGTCATTCTGTCTTGACTCGATTATGGGTGTGTGGTGTATGGTTCCACCCGTTCATATGTTTTGCGACGATTGGATACCATCCACGATTCTGCCTTGCGAATATGTTCAGGAGCTTTTCGTACTTCACCCACAGAAAGTCTTTATAATACAAATCACCAGCTACCACTGCATCTAAGGCTTAAAAAGTGCCATCCTTATATTTTTTAAGAGTCCTTTCTGTTCCAAACCATCCCATAAATTAAATGAAACTTCCAGTTAGTCTTCGCCGACTCTATGCTACTCTCACTTCTCACCTTAGCCCTTTTATCGAAAAAGTCATGGTATTTTTGAACGAGGCTGAACTTGATAATATTTCTGTTAAGTCGGTTGATTTCTCGTCCTTTCCTCCCTGAGATATACCCTTAATTTCATTTTTGAATCTCTTCGTTGGATTTGATAAATCCACAACAGCGCCAGTAGTTTTCAAACAGTTATTTCTGTATCATCGTCACGAATATTCAGCTTTCATACCATTATATACTGATGGCTCGAAGTCGGATGGATATGTTGGTTGTGGTATTATTTTTTCATCTAAGACGCTGATCTACCGTCTGCACAATTATTGTTCTATATTTACTGCTGAGTTGTTGGCAATTCTTTATGCGCTTAAGGAAATTTCATCTACCGATCAACGCAGTTTCATTATATACACTGATAGCATGAGTTCTTTGGAGGCATTATGGAACTATGACAATCGATTGCATCCATCTGCCTTAGAAATACTGACTGCTCTGTGGCTTCTCAAGACTATGGTATTTAAAATAATGTTTAGCTTTGTTCCCAGTAATGTGGGAATTTACAGCAATGAAGCAGCTTATAGTGTAGTAAAATCTGCTTCTCTTTTAGCACAAGAATCACCGTATGGCAATGCAAAGAAAGTCTTAATTAAACGTATTTATTTTACTTGGCAAGGGAACCGGGATCTGCAGATCCATATTAAACTATATTCAATTAAACCTTCCATTAGTTTGTGACCTCCCTATCCTGTACGAGAGATCGACGTCAAACTGACAGGCCTCCGTATAGGACATCACGTTTCACACATAAGCACCTAATTTTCGAAGAAAACGCTCCCGTATGTCCAACTCGTCATACTAATTTTACTGTTAAACATATTCTAATCGAATGTCCTTCTTTTAATTCCCATCGTCAGAACTTTTTCAATTCTTCGTATTTTACCTTGCATGACTTGATGGTTGAAATGCACCATCCAAGTCATTTTTAAAGATTTAAAAGTTATTGTTTTTTTCCGTATATTTAGGAACTCCCTTTCTTTTCATGAATTATAACTTGTATTTTCAATAATAACTTTCTAATTTTACCATGTTTTTAGGGCACGTTTTTGAAACTGTTTGACCTTTTAGCATTGATTTTAACTTTTAACCATATGTATTCTCAGTTTAGCCAAATATGGCTCTTGTGCCAAAAAGAAATCCTAAAATACCTACCTACCTACTTTCCCGGTGAACGTTTCTGTAGTGACTGCATTGTACCAACTGTTAAGTTTGGTGGGGGAAGCATTATGGTGTGGGGATGTTTTTCGTTGTTTGGCTTGGATCCATTAGCTCCTGTGGTTTGAAACATAAACTCTGGGATGCATGTGGACGTTCTGAATAATGCTGCACTCCCAACTCTATGACAATTTTTTGGAGAAGGTAAATTTATCTTCCAGTAGGATAACTGCTCCATTCACACATCGAGATTTGCAGAGATGAAATTTGACGAAATGGGTACTTAAAAACTTGATTAGCTTTCTCCGAGCCCCGATATAAATTCCATAGAAATTCTTTGGCTTATTACAGCTCAGATTACAAAGCCTAATAGCCTATTCTCAATGCAAGCACTCATTTCAGCTCTGATGGACGTCTGGAAGTCAATTTTTATAGCCAACTAACCAAACTTGGTGGAGAGTCTTCCCAGACGTGTGCAGATTGTCATCGATGCAAAAGGATGGCCAACATCATATAAATATGTGCCTCAGTTAAAGTCCATACTATTGGGTGCCTGGATACTTTTGGCCAGATAATGTATTAACTACTAGATTTTAATGCAATATAGTTTGAATTCGAGAAATAGGGTAGGTGAGATGAGAAAAACAATTCAGCTTTATTTTTATTTTTATTTTTCATCAATTATTTTCAAAAAAAGTTGTACCATTTTGTTATTGCTTGTAATGAAATGTTTTACAATATACAAATTGTACACACGAGCACGCCCTGACACGTACAGACTGAATTCTATTTTTTATGGTTTAGATTTTATTGGTCAAATAACTGTAGAAAGCGATAAAACAAAGTAGATAATAAAATATTAAAGTAATAACTTCATAAATCAGATTATCATCAAAAAAGTTAGCATTATAAACAGGTTTTAAGTAAAGATTGAAAACATAATAGAAGAAGTTATTTTTTTGTGCGAAGGAATCTTATTTATGTTTTTCAACAAATATAATGGAAACCAATTTTTAAAAATATTTTTATTTTTGGACTAATGAGTACAATTTTTTACTCAATTAATTTCAGTATTTAATTTTTGATTAATATTTAATGATAATGAATAATAATTTATTAATGAAGATTAATAACTGAACCTTTAATAATAAAGATTAATATAAAAATATTTAACAATAATGATGAATATATTAAATAATAATTGTTAATATTTAAGGTTATTATGGATTATCGAAATAATTTTTTTCACAAATTCCGAATTAGATGGCGTTATTTTAGATGAATAAAGAAAATATTTCAATTAATATGTTAAGTTATTATTACCTTCTAAAAATAATAAATAATTTCTTCCCTCAAATTTTAAAATTGCTTTCAAATGTCAAACATGCAAGTGTACAAATATTCAAAACTATCATATATAGGAGCGAGTAAGAAATCAGTTGTAATTAACAAACAAGAAATAGTAATGTTAAAAACAGGAAAGCCGATTTTCTCATTCTATTTTTTTTAATTATAATTGTTTATTTTTAATAAATATCTTGTTTTACCTAGAAATTCCAAACTACCTAAGCATGATGTCAAATAATATTTGTCTTAAATCAGTTATATTTTTCTTCACTTCATTTCAATTTAAAACCAGGTGTCTTTCATAGAAAAATTCTCATTCACTATTAATTGCATTTTTATGAGTAATTAGACATTAACAGCAATCATATAGGATTTAATGAAATATTTACTATTGCATCTCATTTGTCTACAAGATAATGAACTCGTAGCTCCAACAAATACGCAGTCCAACTCAATACAAAAAGACTCGGTCTAGAAGTTCTTTGATGGAGTATTTAACCTGAGCCAACTAGCTATTTCTAATGGTAGTTTTTCAGCATCTGACAACTGCAATTCGAATGGTTGACCCAAATTGCTCGTCATCACTCTCCCACTAGGCTAGACTGTTGGCATTTTTCCATTCAGACGAGCCTTCTTATGAGCTTCAGAAGTACTCTAGCGTAGCAACGAAAGTTTTTTTACACCATCGGTGTTACACATGAATGTGCTACACAGAAATAAATGGCGATTTTTCACGGAATTGTCTCATATTTAAATATTAAATTATACATCCTGTGCAATATTGGTTTTCTTACAACCATTCTCCTAAAGTTTTTTTAAAATTAATAATTGATACAGATATAAAAATTAATAAACATAAAATAGTATAGCACAATTTTCTTTCATAATTTATAATAGGTTAATGCTGTGATTATCATGTTAAATTCACCACACGAAGAAAAAATATTTTTGCTATGCTACCATGTTCAGTAGTTAATTACATCTGGGATCCTCAGTCATTAACTAAGAAAATGTTTTAAAAAATATTATCAATGTTTTTAATTAAAGAATAATCAATGTTTTAAAGCTTTTCCGCAATATTATCACGCTTTATAATCGCATATAAATAATTTTGAATCATATTCAAGTAATCGAATTTTTATCGATATCAGTGTAATATTTTTATCAATTTTAATAAATTTAGTAGCATTTTAAATTAAATTTTATAAGTGATTTTCAATTTTTTAATATTTGCATTTACACATATCATTGCTGAGAACATGTTAAAGGTATTTATTTATATTCGTGATATAATTAAGACAAACGATATTATAAAAATGGATAAATCGAGCTGAAAGAAATATCACACTAAAGTTCCAACTAGTCGCAAAAACCTTTTATAAATCTTTACCCATTAATGCTGTTTAGAGTAAAGAAAATTTCTGTCGGGAGATCCGCTTTTTTCTGTATTGGGTTTGGACAGTATTAATTTTTTATTATTCAATTGTATACGAAGCTAGGAGAAAATATTGTAATCATAAAAAAAATCAAATTGGGGATTCGTAAATAATATCTTTATCGGATTGAAAACTACATATTCGGAAAATATTTGTAACAAAGATAACTAAAAAACTTTTTGAGTTGGGTGGGTGAAATTTGTAGGGTCTAAATACAAAATTTTTTGATTTTCATCAAATTTTGAGAAAATTTTTTTCAGAGAAAGTAAGTCTATCCGGTTGTTCTAATACAAATTAAATGCGGAGCACTAACATAAAATTCTTCCTACAGATTTAACATCTATATTATATCATTTAATCCTATGGAACAATTGAACAAAGAGAAATATATGCACAGAATTTCGTACACACATACTTCATTCACACACATTTAGATGTTGAAGACACCTGTCGAATCTTGATCCAAATCCGCTAAAAGGTGGGTCGCTTGCTGATCTGTACTCTCAGAAAAATGTAACAGTGTTAACTCAAAAACGCAATTACTTTAAATATATCAGGTTCGGTAGGCGGTTTCAAAACTACCGTTGTAGTTCTATGAAAATTTTTGATTTCAATTGGTTGGGAAAATATGTATCTAAAATAGAAATTCAGCTTTAGTGAACAATATTAGAGAAGGTTTTCAAGGGGAGGCCATCTCTTATGTGTCTTTTTTCCATTCCTACTATTAGCTCACACTCTTCCGATATGTATATATATCTGGTTCAAACATTCAATAGTTAATAAAATACTTTTTATTAATACAATCAAGTTTAAGAAATTTTTTTTAAACTTGTATTGGATGGCATTTGATGTTAATACAGTTTTTTAAATATTATTTCATTAATTTTTTATTAATTAAAAACTAACTTTCTCACCAAAAATCTTCATTTATCCGGTGCCAAATAAGTAACGAATTCAGTTATCCCCCCCACACACTAATGAGGTTAGGCTTAACATGTTTTTTGATTCTGTTATTTTCTAACGATTCTATTTATTTTCATAAAGTTTGATGCATTTAAAATTAAAAATTGTTAATAAATCGATTTTCCCGATGCATTTTGAAGTTCTTTCGAATTAAAATAATGCAGAATTAAAAAAATTAAAAATTTCTAATTTGTATTGCGATACCCAAACTGGTGTAGAAAATTAACGCATTTTGCGCAGCCACAGTTGGCTGTCAATCTCAATTGGCGTTGAAAATTCAACTCTAGTGTAATTTTTTGATCAACTATTTATAGTAACTCTAATTGTTAGGCTGGGATAGCTTGGTTGATAGTACGTTGGATTCGCATACCCTAGCTGCGAGTTCGAGCCTGCCAGGCGAAGATTGCCCATGTGTGGTGGATGTCAAGTGTGTCGTGGTCATAAAGTTCACCATGTTGAGCATAATAATACCACTAGGGGTACTGGGTCAGAGGTGATCGTTCTGTTTCAGATCTAACTTAAGATCTGTGGATGAATGAACGAAGTGTATGAAGGATGTCGGCGTCGAAAAAAGGGTTTGTAACGTATGTGAGCAAGAAGTCAGACTTCTGCCCACGGGTGCTCAGGGGGTCATACCCTCTGAAGCTACTACCCCCCTCCTTCCGTTGTAAAGCGGAACACAGAACAACAGCAATTGTAATTATTTTTTAAAAAGTAGCTAAAATAATTTTTTTCTAATTATCTAAGTAAGAATTGATTTAAAAAAGAGGTTTTTATTTTACTTGTTTATAAAATCTTCCTCTGATGAAACATTGAAGAACTCACAAAGTTGTACCTAAGTTTTTAAAATATTTCCCCTTCTCAATCCTTCCTTGATTACCAATAATTTGTGGACGGGTATAAGCAAGAAAAATCGATAGACTGAAAATTGAGCTCTCCAAAAATAACACATGTGCTTGTGACAACATACTTAAAGGGCTCTTTCTAATGTTTTAAAAATTCATACCAGTTATTCATCAATACGAGTTACTTGGCCTGAATATATACTTAAATCTGTACTCATAACACTATAAAAAAAGTGTTACATATTTACAAAATATTTTTAAATGCTTGCCGATGCATTTCGTCCAACGAATATGTAACTTTTAACTTTATAAGCTATGCTCTCTGAAATCTATTGCTTCAAGTGAAAATATTTGTGAAATATATTTTTCACTTCAGATATTTTATGTTTGTAAGGGTGTAATCTTATAATCGAATTTCCTTGCCTTCCTGATGTTCTGGCATTTTGAAATATATGCTCCTTATAGCAATGCATTATTTTAGCAATGGAATTACCTATTCGAAGCGTTAGGGCATCATTTGCTAGTGAATTTGACAAAAAATCTAAAATGTTATAAATTACAAATTTTATATTCAAATCTAAAAATAAAAAAGTGAAGAATTTTAAAAATCTAATTTTTAGTAGAATTATTAAAATACTCTTGTTACATATAATTTGCTGTATCTTATATTAAAGAAGGCTACAAAATCCTCAAAAACAATATGAACTATAATTAAATCCAGGTGACAAGGTAGATAATTATATTCCGATTACTGGTTTTTGACGCCGTTTGCTGGTAATTATCAGAAGTTGAGAAATATAAAAAAATTAAAGAAGAAATTTTTTGAGTATTAAAAAAATATTAATGATATTATTTCTAAACATCAAAGGAAAATATTTACAATCATGTATTTCCCCCCCCCCCCACACACACATCTATTAGCAAAAAGAAATAGAAAACGGAGAAAAAAAGAACACTTATTTTTCGTTAATAGTGTAAAATTTTATTAGAGATCTTATTTAGAAGAAACCCAAATCTTATTATTTCTAGCATTTTGAATATTCTGTTGTTATTTTCCAATGGCATGGATTTAAATTTTTTATATATTATTTAATTCTCTCATCACCTATATCACAAAGGTGCTCAATTTAAAAGAAATCACGATACAAAAATTACAAATAAAACGTAACAATTTTTATTAACAATAGGCTGAAAAGGCTCGCATAATCACACGCACACGTTCGCACGTTCGAAAAAAACAAATAAAGAGCACGCGTTTTGGGGTTTCTCTTTTCTAATTTCTATTGAAGATGTGAAAAAAATGAAATGAAAATATATTGAAGAAATACTGTCATTTTAGATGCAGTTTTGCACTGTAAGCACGAAAATTTGCTTATTCAAACACTCTCATTTTGTTGTTATTGTTCTGAGCATGAAGTGGGATATAGCTGGGAAAATGTCATTCCTGTCAGCGAGGACGCTTTGCTTTTGAAGTTATTTGATGAAAACAAAGGAAATGCTGCAGCTGCACTTCGATAGTTTCGCCCATTTGAAAATGTACGCAAAATACCAAAACATGCTTACCCCCCCCTTTTTTTGTACTCCAAGTGCAACAGCGCTAATATCCTGATTCAATAACCTTTATGCAAGATAGAGAGTCACCACACTTTGACTCTATATACAGCAATTTCTTCGGTCACATTTTACTAATGATTGAGTAATTTGTCGTGCAAATTAACCAACTTAATCATCGGTCGTGCAAATTTTCAGCAACCTAATCATCTCGTTCTACATATCTTAATCTTCCCAGAGATTATTCGTTTTGGAATTAAAAAAAAGAATCTTTTTTATCAGGGACGTCTAGTAAGCTTGGCAGATTTGAGAGATTTTGCAAGTGAGAAGTATCTCAACCAACCAATTTGAATTCGTAGTTAAACAAGCATCGATCTGGTCCTCGTGGCCGAATGTTTTATACGTACGAATATAATGTGTTGCAAATATGTATTTTGAGTCTTTTCAACGAATTTATTTGTTGTATATCTCCATCTATCGGTGTTTCTGGAACTTATAATTTTTTTTTGCGTAATTCGCTTTGCCATGTCTTGATTAGTATGTTCACTAAATTTTGGAGCCTTTATACGGCGAAGTTCGCTATACAGAGATTTCAGAGTAGGGGGTGTTTTAATTTTGATCAACTTGTATAAGATCCTTTTCAATAATGATATATTTTCTCTCTTTTGCAAATAGAACTTAGGTGGAATATCTTGTTCCTTTCTTTTTTTAGCATTGTAAATTAAAAAAAAACAGCTTTTAAAAAACTTCAACATTTTTTAAAGGAATGAATTTTTCTATGAAAAATCTTGAATGCTGTAATACTCTCTTTCAGAAATAAGACAGGACAAACAGTGGCATTAAAATAAAAATTACGAAGGGAAAGGTCACCCAAGTGTTGGATTTTGATTGAGATTCATGTAAAAACATTGGCAAGGACATGATGTTTTGCTTACTTGTTATTGTCCGTCTGGCAAGTGATCTTAAAGAGAAATGTTGCGAAACTACTACAACTGAGACACTGATTATTTTGTGCTATGAACTCCTCAGTAATGGTGGCGAAACAGTGCATTATTCTACAATAGGTTCTATTCATAAGCACAGAAGTGTTGATTTTGGGGTTATGGAACAGATGGTGGTAATATTCAACAAGTATCATAAAAAAATATGGCAGAAGATGTAAAAAGGATAAAATAGAATATTAAAGTTCTTTTACTGAAGGAGGAATACTCTCACGAATCTTATCTTCACTCTCTGCACACACATAGTATAGAAAATCGCCGAAAAACTCGAACTTGAGATTTTGACGAATCTCAACATTCATTTCAGACATTCCTGAGTTCGAAAAATACATTTCTCGACCTTGCTCGTCAATCTGCAGTGTCCCAAAACCGCTTTGAGCTAGATGATAAAGTTTTATTTACTATCCTTATGCCTAATTTGTTGATTTCTTTCAACTTTTGATCAAATGGCATTTAAAATATGCCTATCTGTTTAGTTGTTCAAATATAAATTAAAACGATAATTACAAAAAAATAGAGCAAGATGGATAAAATCCGATACACAGATTTAGCATCCATAATTTTGACGTCAGTGACATTTTGTGTCAAATACGACAAACCTTAAACCACCTGTCGGTCTGTATTTTCAGATATTTATAAGTGCGGCAACTCAAAAATACGATGAATTATGTTCTTTATATTTGTTACGGGTATTTTGTAACTTCAAATGTAGTTTGTTTCAATGGGTTGAAAAAATGGCGCTTAAAATCCGAATTCGAGTTTTAAATACTTTGAATGGTATCAAAGATTAATAATCAGAATACTCCCCACAAATCACATAATAGATGCAGTAGAAATAAAAAATCCATGGCAAAAGTTAATGCATCATAACTACCGTGCTCTATCTAACTGAAGGCGTTCTCTGGGACATCGCTTTATGACAGTGTATGCGAGGAAATTTGGGTGGATCCCACACCCTAGTTTGTGTTGTAGCTTTGCATCTATTAAAAAATATGTGTGCATGCTTCTTTCTAAGCTAGCGCTTATTCATTAGCTGTAAAAACAGAAACATGCTCATTATTGTTTTATCTTATTTTATGAAGCAGAAAATTTTCCAAGATACAAACTCAAACAAACTTTTATACACCAGTGTAATATACGATTTTAACCATAAAAGTTTCATGCACTGAAATTCAGTCTCTCTTGCAAATAATTCTAAAGGTCTCAAAAAAGAATAATTTATTCATAAAATTAAAAAAAAAAGTAAACTGCGCTGATTACTTGCGAAAGGAATTCCTTCGGGCAAATCCTTTGCCTTAATGCATTTCCTCGATTGATCCAGCTGCTTGAGAGAAACACACTGCACTTAAGAGGCAGCGAATCTGCACATTTTGGTCGCACCTTTTTTGGCAATCACTGAGAACTGCGCAAATAAAATTCGTTAAAATCCAATTAATTTAATCGCCATCTTCTGATGATCATTCAAGCAATTTATTTTTACACACATTTGGTGTCGTACATTTTGTGCTGAACATTTGGCACCGCTCGATGAGACAATTACAAGCCTCTGTATTGTATTTTTTTTATTTCACTTCACATGCGTTTGTAAAATTTGATGGGATGCTGTTGTTTTTTCGACGTGAAAAAATAGTTCAATTATCATAGATTAATTCCAACATTTTTTGCTCTTTGTTCTTTCTGATGCGAGTTCCTGTTTTTTATTTATTTTTATTTTTTATAGTTTTCCAAATTTAATACATTAACCATTTTTTGCGTAAATGTCTAATATTTTAATATGATATGTAGCAAAAGAGAAAAATTCAAGGACGCCAAAGCGGCAATTTGTTGCCAAGTATGAAATGCTAGAATATATCTTATCAAATTGTGGCGAATACAAATCAGTCCTTTTCTATACGCGCATTGCATATTTTCCGTTTTTTAAATGCCCGAGTGTAAACCCGGCATAAAGTTGAAGAAAGAATGAACATGACTCAACAAATTAAAAATAAGGAGGAATGAATATTGAAATTTATTCGTTAGTTCGGGTGTAGAATACAAAATGATGAGGAAATGTTGCAAGAGGGGATCGAGCTTAATAGCCCGAAATAAAAATGGGAGAAAAATAACAGGATAATAAAAAACTCCCTCAATCAAAGAAAGAAAACAATGAAGCATTTTTGAAAATGAAGGAAAACAGCAGAATCAAGTATAAAAGAAAGCTTTAATTTTTTTCGCAAAAATAAATAAAGATCCAAGGAATGAAATTTATGTGTAAATATAGAGAACTTTTATATGACCATATTCTCTCAGTGAGATGTATTTTATATTTATCTTTTTTATGGCAATTTTTATTCCAACAGATGGAAATAAATAACAATAGTATATAGGTAACTAAATAAATAATAATAGAATATAAGAAATCCGTTTTTAATCATTAACTTTTTAAAATAATAATTCTATTATTTAAAAAAGTTGTTTTGAATATCTCAGGCACTTTTGCTTATCAGTCAATGTGATTGGAAAAGAACAGGTTTATGTTTTCTATTTCCTGTTCTTCATATGTCTTTAAGTACTTTTTTGTACTTAATGCTGGTTTCTCTTGTTTTTTGATTCGTTATTTTTGTGGTTATAGTTTAATTTTCCTTTCATCTTTTGCTTTAATCTCCCTTCCTTCGATAGATATAAATTATATGTACAAGCTCGATAAACACAACTTTTAGATTGTGAAAAATTGATACTGAAATATTGAAGGCAGCTACTTTATTAATTAGGAATAATAGATGGAAAAAATGTTAAATTGGACATTTGGAGTAAGAAAAATTGAGCCGTCAATGTAAAACACTTAAACATTTTTAAAAAACGCATTGTTGATAATTTTCATCATATGATGATCATGATATTATGTTTCATTGGTAATATCTATTTTTTTCCTTTTTAGAGAAACATGCATTATTAAGAACATCATTATTTGCTGGCCGTTTTATTAGTTTGTTCGTCGACGCAGTTAGAAGAAGCCTAAGTCTCATTGGAGGATTCGGAGGAAAGATTTACGACTCATAAAAATGGCTGATATTGATAAGTTTAATAGGTAGGTCATTCAGTTCTATGTATTTCCTTTTTTCCTTGCGTTCAAAACAAAATCTCAAGAAGACAAAAAGGTTACATTTATGACAAAATTTAACGGCATGGATTTTGCTTGTTAAAAATTCTTCTTCTTGAAAAGAGAAACCTAGGAGACTGGCTTTTCATTGTTTAAGAAAAATTGTTCTAAAGGCATTATATTTTTTTTCTGGTGATGATAACTTTTAACACTTGAATACATTTTTACCCACTGCTAAAAGCGTGGCAAAACTACAAAATCATAAATTGAAATTAAATATTGAAATTATGTTATTTTTTATAGGTTCTTTGCGTATTAACACTGTACAATTGAGCTAATAATATGCAAAAATAGAATAAAACTCTTTAAACATTTCAACAGGTTAATAAATTTGAATGATCCAAATTTATTTATTTACATTTTCACGTTATCTTAAAACATAAACTTAAAACAGGCATAAACGAAAAAATAAGCTAAACAGTAATTATTGTATAATAATTGCTTTCTGCTATAACATCCTTTTCTGGAATTTTTTATGGGTAGTTAAAAAATATCCAGAAAGTTAAGGAAAATTATCAATTAAAATTAAATAGTAGTGACTAATTTAACTGGAAAACAAAGGAAATAGTGTCCAAGCCCCAGAGGATATAAAATAGCTTGAACGGGGGTTATTCGTATTTTTATTTCGTATAATCAAACGCTAAATGTTCAAGGTAGTGTAACAGATATGAAAATGAGAGTAAGCTCTTTGGATTCAGTTTCAAGTAGAAAATACTTGTCGATGTGTAAAATAAGTTACATCACTCAAAAACTTGGAAAATAATTTTTGTAGCATTAAGAAACCTCATTTTTCTAAAAGTCGGGAACTTGAAATTATACTTCAAACATGATTTGACGGAGAAAACAAAATATTCCCTAGACGACTTTGCTTTTAAAAGAACGAGATTACTTTATCAAAAAAAAAGTGTGTAGAAAGTCACTGATGGCTCTTTTGATAAATTTTCTATGGATAAAACTTCCTGTGACAGGTTGTGCACGAACGAACTGCATATTATAAAACACAGAGCTGAAGGTTCGAAAGGGAAATATTTTTAATAAAGCAAAACTAATTCTGTTATTTTGAGTAAAAGTCTTTCAGAAACTTTCTTACTCAAAATATATTCCAAGGAGTTTGAATCATTTTGGCATCCAGATGAATTAGATTTCATTTTTTATACTTACGGTATTAATTTAAGTTCGTAATGTAGACTTTTTAAACGTAGTTTTTCATATTTTACAAATAAACTTATAAAAAATTCAATATTAAAACAAAATATATGTATGATTTCATTTATAAGAAAGTGATTTTAATTTTGTTTTCATAAAAGAAAAAGTATTTTAAGATTAAACTTATTGATATTCATCTTTGAGGCAACGTATTAAAGACGTTATTACATAAAAAAATTGTAACCATGTTACGGGCAAGTTAACATTGTTTGTAATACAGTCATATCAAAGATAGACAATTAGCAAAAAATATAAATTTACCTAAACAGTAATATCTAAAAGAACATTGTATCTAGAGAGTGCCAATGCTGCTACAACTAGAAAATAAATGAAATGAAAAAAATTTGAAATCAAAAGGAGAAATAATAATAATAATAATACAATGAATCCGGCCTGAAGACTTTTTCAAGGGTCACCTTCAGGCAGGGATTCAAATCGGGGATTTTTTCTTTTTACTTTTATATTCTAACAAGTAACTAAGCGATGCAAATGTTGTTCTCAAGAAAATTGTTTGTTTTATCTTGTGACTTCTGAAAGATGTTGAAGAGAAGTATGATGACTGATTTTAGCCCCAGGACAGTCGAGTAATTTCGATCCTTCTTTTCACTCGAACTGATATCTTGGCTCTTCTGCAAGATAGGCGAACCATTTCTCACAGTTATGCTACGTACTGATCGGAAGACAATTGAGAAAAGACAATGTCCGTACATTGTCTGTCATCTCCAGAACAGCATGATAATTACAAGCTCTGTGACTCCATTGACTAATGACTGTGCTTCGCAGAAAAGAACGTGTAACATAGTTTATTCGATTTCAAAATTCCCATCTAGAGTTTTGTAGCCGGAGTCATTATCTCCATTTAGCAATCTTTAATATCATTTATGATTAAATATCTCTTATTCCAGGTTGCAACCTTTTGGAAAATCGGAATACATAAAATAGAAAGTTCTAACTCTCTCGCTGAGAAAATGTTGAAAAAGAAATATAAAATCTTTATAATTTGAAAGGTTATTATCATTTGACTAAACAAGATGGCAAATTAATGATGGACGAGTTAACAAATAAATCTTGAAACTTTACTTATCACTTTTTTGTATGGGTTTTATCCGTAAAATTTCAGTAGACTATCTTCTATTAGATGCATACATAATTCTTTATTTCACTACTAGCAGAACATTAAAAAATAATATTTTAAAATTGATTTTTGAACTCATTTTTCCTATTAAGTTTTAGAGAAATATTGTATTTGTTTGCAATAATCTCTTATTTATTTTGACTTAAAAGCTTATTTAATGCATTAGTGTTTTTGCCTACTTTATGTGCCTTTTTCTAACTAATATTTTCTGTAATGTGTCTGAAGTTTAATTTTGTGAACTAAAGCAGAAAATCAGTAGTTGAAATTAAAACACTTGAAGAACTACTTGTATGGTGAATAGTCATTCTTATCGTAAACTTTTTTTCTTTTTAAATATACTGGCTGTGTAGCATATTCCCAAACCCAACCGTGCTTCGTGTATGGAAAAAATCGAGCAACATCATTTTTCCTCACAGCCGCTGATTTTGTGACGCGGAGTGTGACGTCATTATAACCGTGCTTCGAAGTAGTTTCAGTTTGTATTTCTAGTACTGATTACATATCGTAATTTCTGAAGTACGAATTTGTCATTTTTTACCATTTACCATTTTTAACCATTTTTTACGTATTATTTTTTGATTAAATGGAATTGTCCGGGCAAAATCGCATGGATATAACAATCCTAAAATTTGCCTTCGAATTTCATAAACCAGGACTGCATAACCTATGGCCCACGGGTCAAAATTGGCCCGCGTAACATTTGAAGTTGACCCGCGAATGTTGTTAATAAAATAAGACTGATTTAAAATGAAATAAGGGTTTTTCAAATAAACAGGGGAAAAAATCTGATACGAAAGCGATTCTACATCAGAATAAATAATTTACAATTGCTCATTAGGCTTATTTGCTTTTTTATAGCGCAGCTTTTCAGTTTGTTCCCTTCATGGCTACCTGGAGTACGAGTTTTCCTATAGGCGAAGCTTGCGGGCGTGATCACGATGATCATTCAAACAAACGACACAGCGTGGTTTCGCTAGCAGATCAGTTAGATTGTAATTCCAGCCATAGAACGGGTCAGATATTCTCTTTTCATTCACATTTTTAATTCAGTATCATTCATTTTATAAAGGCATATATAAATATTTCAGTAAAATGAGAGAGAAAAGTAAAGGAAATTTTTGATTTTGAAAATCCCAACATTCATGGACAGATAAATATTGTTTTATCTAGTACAATGATACTGTCACATACTTGATATGTACTTGCAAGATTGCATTGGCAAAAGAGTATAACGTAATGCGGCATTATGAGACGGAGCATAAACATTTTTCATCTATGAAAGGATATGAACGATCGCAAAAAAATCGAACAACTCAAAAATTCTTTCAGCAGGTAAGCAATGTTTTTTTTTTTCAAAAACAGGCATATGAATTGGATTCATATGTGGAAGTGAGCTTAGGTGTCTCTGAAATTATCGTTAAAGAATGTCGACCGTTCACAGATGGGGATTTTGTTAAAAAGTGTGTGTTGATTACATCATAAAAACTTTTTCCTGAAGCAAAAAGGGAAATTTGAAAATATAAGCTTAAATAGAATGACTATTCAAAAAATAATTCAACAGTTGAAAGAAGGCATTGAAAATCTACGAAAATCTATCTAAGATTTTTGCAAGTAAAATCTACTGCTTCAAACTCTGTATCTTTAACTTTAGCTGTTGAGGAATCTATAGATCGAACATCCGTGGCCCAGTTATTTATTTTAGTTCTCGGAAATGTTAAAAATTTTTATGTTGCGGAAAATGTTATGTAGAAGAATGCTATGTTTTGGAATGTTTCCTATGAAGGGGCAAACAATTGGAAGTGAACTTCTTTCCAGTTTGATACATTTGTGCAATGCAGCTTCCTTAAACATGAGCAATTGTGCTAGCATTATGACGGATGGAGCAAAATCAATGACTGGTACGAAAATTACAATAGATACTCTGTTTAAAAGAACGCCTTTCCCAGTGTAGGGTAGAACTGTTGCAATTCCATTGCACTATTCATCAAGACAATTTATGTGGTAAAGAAGTAGGATTTGCAAACCTAATGCAGTGCGTATCTAAGGCAATTAACTTTATTCGTAGTAATGCCCTCAAACATAGGGAATTCAAATAATTTTATAGGAATTGGATTATCTGCCTTCTGATATTCTTTATTACACAGAAGTTAGATGGCTCAGCCGAAGAGTTGCCCCTAGTGTTATAATATGTACTGAAAATTCGTTTTGAAAACGCGGCTCATACAATAAATGTTTGTCTTTAATAAAAGAAAATTTTCTCTTTTAATTAAATAACTCCAACATTTCAAAGAGTAGTGATCTTGCTGTAAGAGCCAAATTGACACAGCACTTCCAATCATGAGATGCATGGACTAGACAATTCCCCAATAACTGTAACATATTTTAGGTATCAAGTAATTTATTTTACCTTTTCTGTTTACAAAGTGTTGATTAATAAAAATAAATTACTTTGGAACATAAACAAATATTGACAAATATTAAACATAACAAATATTGAAGCCAAACATAATTACTGAAATCTAAATACGTATCATTTCAATGTAATAAATGTTATTATGACAACTTTTGCTGTTATTTTCGTGGGAGTTTGAAGATGTTTGAGAAAATCAATGCCAAATATTAACAATGTATTGGCGTAACGATGTTGTATTAGAAAAATCCATTTACTTTAGTTTTGCTTGTAAAAAAGTGTTGCCGGTTGTCTAAAGTGAAATTTCTAATCAATCATTATCCAATCATCTTTCTTTTTTTTTACTCTACACATCTCGTTTTAGAACATCTAAATTCTAAAGAGCTGGCCTTATTTTTTTAAAAAAAATGTAGGCTTTGATATTTTGAATTAAACTTTCACTCAGTCATTAAGAGGCAGGAAAAAAATTAAATCAATTCATATAAAACTATTTCCAATTCAATAAAAAGAATTTTTTAATGTTTTTATTATATTTTGTACTTTTTAATATTTGTTTTGATTTACCAAATTGTCCATACCGATTTTCAATTTTGAGAATCTTGCTTCAGGAAAATCGAAATTAAATGAAATTACAGCGCATTTTTCAACTCAGTAGGACGTACAAATCAGTTTTTAAATATTAAGCATGACTTAAATAAATGCTAGATATTCGGAGCTCGATATTATTTCGAAAGTCTTTCCAAACGATTTTGGACTCTAGAAAAATCGAAAATATTTTCCATTTATTTTATTCCCTGAAAATAGAGACTAAAAAAACACATACATATTCTTCCCAGAAGAGTATTTCTTTTGAATAATACATCTTTCTACGAAGTTTTGCATTCAGCGAAATATGATTTATCATATTACCTCTCCAAAGCTGTTTGAAAAAAGGATGAAAAAGATTTAAATCGTTGAGAAGTGGAGACATTTTACTGAAGAAAGCAATCACTTGCGAATGGTATTGAAGAAGAGCCGATGTAGGCAGAGAATTTTCAATGTCATGCTCTCAGAAGGGTTGAATATTTAGTTTTGGAACTTGGACTGAAATCTGTTAGTCTGTTCTTGGATGTTATTCAGGATGTGCAAGCCTTATTTCAAGACTATTGTAAACTAAATAAAGCACATTTTTTTCATCATTTCCCAATGCGACGAAATTACTTACAGTTTTACAGTTAACAGCTGGAATATCAGAGTGTTATAGTAAGAAAAATCTTTTGTTTTCTCTTTTAATTTATTTTGAAATAGTTTAAAATTGATTGCATGATTAATGTTGATGGCTAGATTTATCTTTGTTAAATTACCTTCAAACTATCTAGACTTAAATCATCGAAATATAGTAAGATCATTCCTGTTTTCCAATTTCCAATTTTGTTGCGAGACAGTTCAGTCATTCTGTTTTGAATACATTGCAATTAATTTGTAAACAGTTTTCTTGATAAATATAGGCAGCATTTTCTTTGATGCATTTTGACTCCAAACGAATGAAACAACGCTGAATTTATATATATATGAAATATAGAAATCCGTGCACCACTAAGTATTAGACGGGGGTTTACAGAACAGAAGGAGAACCGAGTCCGAACTGGAACTCGAAACCAGGACGCCCAGGTCTCGGGGAAGATGCGCAACCCCATGCCAGGACGTCGGTATTTTTAAATGTTGACATACACATTTATGAGTCTACCTATTTATTGCTGCTTAGCTTAATCGGTTTATATATTCGTTGTTCGCCCGTCTTAACGAAAGAATTTTTTTTTTATAAAATATATATTCTTCCCTTCTTTTTATTTTGTGTGTTGAATTCAGTTGTTGGAAACCTGAAGTAGTTTCAGAGTAATTTGTACGAGTCCCGCTATATTCTAAATATTTTTTAACCATTTACACTTTTATTTAAGATAGATATAATTCTGATTTCACACAATTCTTAACAGCTGACTCGCCATTCACACAAGTGTGCTTAAAGTGAATTGCTGCTGAACACTATAAACTCTAAGATTAAAATATGCCAGACAAAATATTGAAAAATTGGGTTTTATTATTTAAGAAAATATTTAAAAGCATCTATTTACAGTTTTGTGGGAAAATTTTCATTTTATTGAAACTTAACATTAAAATAAAATCTACTTGAAATGAAAAAAAAAAGGTTTTGCCAAAGGCTTTATTATTTGAAATATAACTAATCATTTCAATTTTTTGAAATTCCAAAATTTTTTTGAAAAAATGCTTTCCTTCTATTCATTTTTTCTGTTAGGATTCGTATTTCAGAGCAATTTCTTCACTTAAAAACTTCGCAATTTCCTTTTCTTTGCATTCGGCATAACTTTAGTTAATTAGCCGTGTTCATGCAAGATATAAATTGTCTGTTGTAATTCGTTATTAAAGGCAATCGCCTAGTAACATATATTCCGATTTTTGCGAATGGGATATTGATAGGATGTACTACTGAACATTACTGAAGTGGCTTTCCTTGCGATTTGGTAGATTACGGTGTACATTCCTATAAAGACCCGAAGGTAAATATTTTCTTTTCATTCCTGCTGATGCCTTATGTTCGAATATTGTGATAACTTGTTTGTATTTTTCTGTGAATTAATAATGATTTTCTGCCTAAGGAATCATAATTATTTTTGCACAATATTTCATTCCATATTTAAAAATCCAATTTTGCTAAAATCATTGCAAATAAGAATTAATTCAGTATCCTTCAAAAGCTCATTTTGCAAATTTACAACAGAAAGAAGGGTGTCGTTCAGATATTTCGATGTTCTTTTTAAGAGGGCAAAGCCAACAGTCTCGAGGATTTATGACTTTTTAGAACTTTTGATATCAAATTTAAATAACCTACGATCTGGTCGAACAGTCTTTCAATTTGTTGAGATAGTACAAAGAACATTTACCAATGGGTCGAATAATAACTAAATATTCTTTCTCGATAGTCGAATAGTTCTTATCCCAGAATTACAGAAACTGCCTGCGCACAAACTAAAGGTTTCTTATTGAAATTAAATAACATTGGAATTGATTAAATCGATGTAATGTTCACTTGCATGTATAGGATTTTTGATTTCGAAATTGGTTAAAAAATTTCAAGAATAACAAAAAAATTTTTTTTTTGCTAATTAAATGAAATTTTTTAAATAGGCCTAATTTTTGTACACAACAAATCTTATAATGGTCACAGTTTTTTCTTGTTTGGAATTTAATATTAATCTGATAGGTGGTTTAAGATTTTCAATTCATTCATTCCGAAGTATCTGATTAAGTTCATTCATTTAGCATATTGCATGTAATGAGCCACATTTCTTGCACTAGCGAAAATGTTCTTCAAAAGTCACACTTTTTAAAATTGCATTATATGTAAATTTTCCCTTTTTAGCCCTTCTGAATATTATTCATCAGTCCTGGTTCGGGCATGGTTGTTCTTCTGTGTGCTATCTGTGAGATGTGGGACTGTACCCCCTTGTAAAAAAGGGTTGTGCAAGCGAATATGATGAGTGTGTAGCTAAAATCGTATTCTTGACCCTAGTTGGCGCTACTTGTAAAACACGAGACGCATATCTTCGGCTTAAAGTCTGCTGATGTATCAGCAGGGCCTGTCCATGGTAAGGGCCATAAGTAACAACAGATTATTCATCAGTGATTGGAAATGCTTAGGATAAATCGAATAAAGTTACTGACACATTTAGTATGAAGTGACGTCTTCTTTTGTCCTTGCTAGCTCACACCAGTTTCTGAAAAAACGTTATTTTAGACTCAGACTTGATACCTTTTGCTCCTGAGACGCACCATCCCTTCTTAAAAATGGAAAAGTGCCATTTTTCGTCATTTCGTCGGGTCGCCGACAATCTGCACAGAGGTGACCACTTTGTGGGTTGATACCATTTATCTCGAAGAGAATGTCAGTTTAATGAATTGGTCAGTGTACGGATGGATCATGTGTCAACGTCCATTTCGACGAGCTTCCAGTTGAATACGAGTACAGTGATTTTTCAATGAGCTTAAATTGCAAAGTCTTTATTTCTGCTGTATGAAGATGAAGAATTTCAGTATGCCACATTCTGAACGAAATATACATCATACCCTAAAAGGGTGGGATGTAGGTAACTTATATTGACGTTGAATCTAGTCTATATTCTTCATTGGATTGCGGTTAAAATCAAAAGCCCTTCGATTATACTATGGTGTGAAATATCGACATTGTGTTGTGATAATTAATCTTTGAAATGAATGTCATAACGGAGAGGCTAAGACAGGAATGGCAGCCAAAATAATTTTCACAAGAGCTTTACACATTCCTTGAATATGAAGTTTAGAGACGCCATCCTTGAATCAACTTCACCTCTGCTCATTAATTCTGAAAGTTCACACCAACTCTGTCATTTTTTCTAAACGATTTTGGAAAATGGCCATCTTATTTTTCCTGTGAGTTTTCCGAAAGTAATGTTGAAATTTCTTTCGTGTTATGTGGATTGATTATTATTTTCATTATCCGTGAGGCTAATGAATTACCATCGTATAGTACGGAAAAATATCTTGCATGATTTTATTTCTATTGTGTTTTCTGTTTTTTAGCTTGGATTAGGTAATTATTTATAAAAATGTGGAATTGAAAGACAGTATTTTAGGATTTATTGATTTTTTATTGTTTTCTCGACGATGAAGGGTAGAATTTAATAAAATGCTAATTTCTATTTAATGAGTGAAATGGCAATTATTTTTTAATCCTTATTTTTGCATGAAATTTTCTCAGTAGTTTTTAAAAATTTCCAAATAATTTGTTTAAAGATTTCGTAAATTCTGAGCAGCATCTTTAGAAAGATTATCATTCGTAATCTAAATTCTTATTTACTCTCCGTTGACTTAATGGGACTCAATATCCAATTTGGTTATTAATTCGATGCCAATTTATTTTAAATTTTCTTAACTTCTGAGAAGTGTATTGATAGAAACGTTGAGTTGCGAAAAAGAAAGGAAAGCGAATGAAAACTTGAAACAAATGATGCCGAAAATCCAACAGTTACTTTTCATTCAGTTCAGAAACTAAAATATTTCATCTTAGACCTGTCGTTCCTCTCCTCCAGAGTGAAATAGTATAAATTAAAATTTAAGAAATAGTTGGCAAAAATAAAACTAGATTCCTGCCTGTATCGAATTTTCCAGCTAGTATTAATGGGAGGGGGGGGGGGGGGTGTGAGTGATATCACTCTTCTTCCGTGACTCAGCCAATCCTTATTTGATTAATCCGTTATCGTTATTGGAGAGTTGCTGCGGCGGGGAAATCATTTCCCATTATATTTCTCAGTGGAATTTCTTAGTAATGAAATTTTCTAGAAAAAGGAATGTAGAATAAAAAACTTAATTTTAGTCTTTTCTTTTCTATTTTTTTGTAAAATTCTATTGGTGGTTCAGTTTGATTTTGTGATTCATATTTTGCCATCGAATGGAATTTCAATATAAAAATTCAAAGAAAAAATCCAAATATAAAACTATTTATTATCTGCATTTATTCGTTTATCTAAGGCTAATAAATGGTATTTATTTGCCTAATATTGAATACGATTCCAATTAATCGAATGAATGAGTTATTTCTAAGCAAAAGATAAGAAACAACCATCACTTTTATATGACAGATTTGTACTGTGAGATAAATATTTTATGTACTGTTTTCAAGTAGCATCGAGAATTTTCAATCGAAGTTAAATTCTTTTATCGGAATGTTTTTAATAGATTCTAGATAGCCAAAACTTTCTCGCATACTGCGCAATAAAAGTATTATTCTCAATACCTAAGATAGAGAACGCATTGCACGATATTTTCGAAAGATAGCGATAAGATATTAGCCTTTGGTTCGAATCGAGCATTTTTACCATATCTGCGACCCTTGGAGAAATTTTTAAACGATTAATTATTCGCATGTGGTCAATAATGTAATCAAAAAAGAATTCGGATTTATAAGGCATTTTTCATGAAATCACGATATAGTTTTGTTTTTTAAAAATCTTTTAATTTGCCACTTGCTGATAAGTGTAAAACATTTGTCGACTTCAAGAAGTTCGTCAAAATTAAATGTTTAATCCACGAAATAATCTCTTCGTGACAATTAAATGAGCAAAAGCATTTTCTTCTTATCTGTTACCACTCTCGAATTTCATTAATCCTCTAAATTGTTTCTTCATGGTTTGTTACGTAACGTAGAAAATAATCCAGTTTTGTACCGTTGAAGAAATGAGTCAACTCCCAGAGCCATCACAATTGAACAGAAATAGTTATGACAGAACGAAAAGATATACATATCTCAATATCTGGGCATTTAACATATTTTGAAGCTGAAGTTTCGATGATTTTCATGGTTATTGATTACTTTTCATTTTAGTCCATCTCTTAGATATAAATTTATCGTCAGGATTCTATCTATGGCTAAAGTTTAGGATAAATCAGCTCAATATTGCACTAACATTTTGAAAAAAAAATCACTTAAAAAATTGGAGTTGTGTAAAGCTTATTTTTGTGAAATAATATTTTCCGAAATTAATGCTAAAAAAGCCAAAATTTCAATTTTAATTTAATTTATAATTAATAAAAATTATCTTTTATAAAATTGTAGCGAAGGCCACATTTCAATTCTCTAATGTATATATGTGCCAAATTCGATCATTGTAGATCAAACGATATGGCTTGCAGTTAGCCAGCGCAGACGCACGACTTTATTAGTGTATTAGGGATAAATGGTTTTTATTTTTGTAAAGAATTTACACCTTAACTCTCAGTTAAAGGTTTGAACTGTAATTCACGCTGAACTTCCGATGGCAAGAGCATTTTAATTGAGTTCTTGTACTGCTTTATTTTTGCTCCGTTTAAAACTTTGGAGCGGTTTCGAGATGACACAGTTGACGCCACATGAGCAGAAACAGTTTTTTTCCAGATTTCCTCGAAAAGACAGATAGTGGAAGTTTCGTTTAATCTCAATGTCTCCTCTTAAAGGGGAAGGAGGGTGCTTCAGATAGGAGAAGCTCCCGGAATTGCGGTGTGTTTCCGCCGCCTTTGTTGGGCATAGAAATATTGTGGGGCAAGATGACCAGACATGCCTCCTTTGACAGGGATTGTATCTATAAGGGACGTTAGAGCACTTTTCTTACCGAAGCTTTCATGGCATCCGATCATTCAGATATTTCCTGTTCCCAGAACAGGTTGGAATATCTGCTTATGGTTATTCTCAATACCAGGCTGAAGTTAACACTCGCTGCTCTCAACTCGATATTTTATTCAAGGATCTACGACTTAAATATGTTTTTATCCACAAGACGAATTTCTGATTTAGGAAGATACAGAAATTATAAGAACATTTTAGAACAAACGAGGAATAAAAGAAAGTAAATCAATAGTAAAACAATTTTTGGACAAATTGCCTGCAATCAAATATGAACTTGCCAATTGTCGCTTTCGGGTCATAGTATTCTTCCTCTTCAGTCCGCAACCAGTATCGTTACAATATTTATTTTGCCCGTTTCATTTAGTAATATAATTCATGTTTTTAAATATTATTTCTAACCATTCTGGTTTTTAAAGCAATATGTAAATGCGAAATAAAGCTACAAAACATCTTTGCAATTAATTAGGTCAGCTAAATAATTCGCACACTATTCTTCCGCATTTCGGATTGTTATTTTCTTGGTTAGTCTGCTCCTGATGCCCGGAGGTTCCTTTCTCAAGTGTCTCCCTCCACTTGCACAAATCCGGAATGGAATCCGTTTCGGGCAAAGACGTTTCCGTTCCCTGACAGTCTGGCTGCCATTCCTCCGCCGAGAAAGAGATCAAATTATCCGAGAGTTCATCTCGAATCCGTGAAGAAAACGGGAGAGCGATCAGGAGATTGCTTCTTGAAAACGAAGGCACCCGATACATACTTAATGTTTGTGCCGAAGCGAGTCAGAGTTACCAAATTTAAGCGGGTCAGTCGCCGAGGGAAATCCGATAAACTGATTATTGTCTGTCCGGCAGAAAGCTAGATTCGTTGGGAATACCGAGTTAAAAGCGCATGCAATTCTGTTGGGGATTCAGGAATTCTAATCATTCGATTTGAATTGTAATTTCTATTTCTCGTTTTGTGTTCGTGCCTTTTTACACTCTAATACAGGAATAACACTTAACGAATTTATGGTAATCCTTCGGAATTTCGACATGCAATGGTTTGATCCGAGTTTGTGTTGATGATTTCAGAATAAATATCTGTTTATCAGATTTTGTTATAGATATTTGTTTGACTCTTGGTATATTGTTTTGATCCGATGGTTCGAATCTTGACAGGCTAATTGAATAAAATATGCTATGAATCTGTTTCTTACTACAGACGAACATGCATTACACTTTGAACTCATTTCTTTGATCAGATGAGGAAAATTTTCTAATCTCGAACCTGATTTTCTATACTAAGAAATTTTAGAAACATTTTACGCAATAATTGAAAACCGCAGTGGCATCAATGTAACCGATAATTAGGCGTATTAATTTTCGATTGCAACCATAGTTTTGGGTCAACATTTATTTCCGATCGGTTCGGGAAAAAACAGGCGTCAAAAACGCAAATTCATTTTTATTTGAGAGAAAGAAGAAAATTCTGAAGATATTTTGATGTATATTTTTCACAAGATATTTGTACTAAAATTTTGTTTCTTCATGGTAAATGTGTTTACGGCCAATTTTCAAACTTTTCTAACATTATTATTGCCTTTCCCTCCAAAAAACAGAAAGAAAAGGATCAGCTAGTTCCTATTTTAATAGCTTCTCAACACAATAAGTAAAGTTAAATGGAAGTAGTTTCCCTTCTTCATTTTCCATTACTGGAAGCGTGACAAGCTTAATTTAAATATTTTTTAATCACGCATTAAATCACTTTGCTTATATTCTTAGTGGTGATCTTTCTATGATTATATTTAATATGATATATAATTGTTAACTATTAAAATGAAGGGTTTTAAATTAAATGGAATTTGATTTTTATATGCCATTTTCAACACATTTGCAATGCTTTTTCAAAAACTATTACAACGTTCGTGTTCTGGAGAAGAAGTTTTTTTTTTTGTAAACACACGTGTAGAAAATCCAGTTCCTTTAAAAGTTCCTTTAAGGAAATGTGAAACAAAGGTATTAACTTAAAGAATACTAATATTTTTTTATAAAAATATTTTTAAAATTCAATTAACCGATATTAATGCCTATTTGAATATTTTATAACTGTGGCAATTGAAGGTTGCTAGTGCCACAGCACTCCTCCGCCAGTGAGTCGGAGAAGAGACGAATGGTTTTATAGCATCAAGCGTGATGGCAAGAGTGTGAGGGAATTGGCAAGCAAATGTTTGATTTGATGCGTCAATTGAGCCTGGCGGCTTTGTTTTGGGTTGCTGCCTCAAGCGAGTCTGACGACTTTTGCTACGGGTAGAGGGAGCCACGACAGGTGCACGAGATTGCTAGATCAAGGTCACTAATGGGGCAATTGAAGGCCATGATACGAACTCGTGACGCTAGTGCAATTGTTATTTTGTGCCAAATATTAGATTTCAATTAGATGAAAAAAAAGCGTTTTTTTTCGATACTATAAACGCATGTCAGCAAATAATCGCCAAAAAAAATTGCAAGGGATACATAAAGAATTCAATGAAGGTTAAATCCACCTCAAAAGTCAATATTTAATAATTATTTTACGCTAAGTGTTCTCTAGACTAACAATTTTATTAGAGGGTATTGAGGAGACCCTTCTCGCTAATTATAATTGGCTTTGAACCCACATATGTTGAGCACGACAAGCGGCTCCCAGTGCTTGTCGTAGGTGATGTTCGTAGGGACACAGTAATTCCATCTATAATAATTTGAATAACTAATAATAATATGAATTACACAAATTAGAAAAAATGAATATCTTTCTTGATTAGTAGCATTTTATCTAATCTAGTTTATAATGTGCTTCTCCGTATTTATTTAAGTAGTTAACATGCTTAATATAAAATAAATAAAACGAAGATAATTTAAAAATACACTTTTTCATCACGGCATTAGCTATATTTTATCTTCATTATCTGTAACTGTTTAATGTTTTAATTAATCATTTTCTTTTATAAGTACTTTGGAATCTTGAAATCAAATTTGCCCTCACAATTTCATCATGATAATTGTAGGGAATCAAAATCTTATGAAATTACTGATTACCTACTGTGTTTCATAAATATTGAATTGTCCTATAGCACGTAGCAAAATATACGTAATTTGCAAACATTAGTACAATAAAAATGAATTAAAATTCGATCATAAATTACAATCTTTGTACATAGAAACTAGTTGTACAGAAAGTATAAAAAATGTTCCTAAAATCTATGATTCCTCTTTGATGTATAGCTGAAATATAGTGATAAAGACAATAATGGAGATGAAAAGGATTTTGTAAAATTGTCTTTACACCAAAATATTGAATCATGCAAATTTTGGATTCAATTCTATAATGGAAAAAGAAATTTGATTCTTAGCAACATATTACGAGACAAAACCAACCAAACAAATAGTTAACTCTGTTGGATTTTTGCAAAAATGCAATTTATATGAGCTATTATATAGTTTTCTTATCTTTGATTTACAACGGATTATCGACAGAAAAAGCACCTATATTTAACTTCCACTGTATTGAATGAAGTAAATAAAGATTTTGTGGAGACACCATTTAAATTTGCGAGATTGTTAAACCGTCTAATTTGCTGTTGTTCTTAGGACCGCCAATAATTCTATCGGTATGAGCTGCCGTTTTGTAATAAGCGGTTAAATTGTCTCCATGAGCACTTATTAGTAATTAAAAATGATCTGTTGTGTTTTACCATTCAGGTCTTTTTCATAAAATAATCTGTGAAATAATTTATTCTGTGTATTAAAACAAATCTTTAATAATTATAGCTCCTCTCTATATAAATTTCAATAATTCCTCGAGGTTTAAAACGTTATTCTAAACTACATCAGAGAATGTGGGAAGTAAAAGTACGTGTTGTAAAATTATATTTTTGAATGCAGTTTTGATAAATATTATTAGGTGTTAAAATGTGAACTATCATTTGCTGTGTAATGACTCATAACACACATCCTCTATCATGGATCATCTGTACGCAGCATATTTAATGTTAAATATGCTCTTTTTCTAATCATATAACAGTGTCACGTAGCAAAATGGGGAGACAGTGCGAAATTGTTGCCTTAATAAGCAATTGAGTCTATGCATGCTAAAGAAGAAACATAAGTTTCTATTAAAGATGCTTGTTAATTGTTTAAACGTTTCTTTAGTTACATTATTTTCGGCCTTCAATATCTTTTAAGGTATTTTGGAGAGAGAAATTCAGAGGTGTTTTTGGGGTTAGACTTTAATGAAGTATTTTCTAAAAGAAAAAAAAGGGGGAGCTCTGATTAGAAGTCTATAAATTAAGTGACAAATGTGACGAGGAAACAAATTTAGAGCCCTGCTTATAACTTCTTAGAGGCAGTAATAAGATTTGTTTTCTCAATTATTATTTAAAAATATTTCGAGAAAAACAGACGAATCTGTTTAGGATAAAACAAAATGTCCAATAAAAAAAGTTTGAATTGTTGTTCTTGAAAAATTAACAAGAATAACAATTTTTAATCTTGCCAATATTAAAAGTTTCTTTAAAAATTTCAATGATGCACAGTTGAAAGGGAGTCGAATAATTATAATCTTTTTATGATATTGCCTTTTTATTCTCTTGTTGTCTAAGGGGTATTGAAATTCTCATAAAAAACAATGTCTGATAATTGCACAAACACTAAATGAATTTATAAATCAATATTTCACTTGGATTAGTTGAAAATTTTATCTATTTTGAATAAAACATTTATGGAAAAGTAATTCATATTTAAAGAATGAAGACTATGATCACTGCATTCTTTTGAAACATTATTTAAAAAGTTTATATTTTTATGTAAGCAAAGCGTGTTGGAAAAGAGATTTTGTGTCGGTAGAGCAACAGATTGAAGACACTTCTTCTGACTACTAAAACATTTAATGGACGGACATATCACAACACAGCACAACACGGAAACAGAACTAGACTGCCTACTGACTGAACATAAAAGGTTACAGTTACAGTTAGATTGCTTTGGCGCGCTTAAGCAGCGCACTCTAGTGGGAGGTTGGACAACGCAATATCCTATCCCGCAAAATTAACTTGATATAATATAGTATATATAATAATTAACTTTATTATATATACTATATTATATTAAGTTAAAGAAATCACATATCGAAAAGAAATTATTGAAAATAAGAATTTCAAATTTTAACTTTCACATTAATATACATAATCAAGAAGCACAGAAAAATATTTGAAATGAGAATTTTAAACTCTTGGTTTCACAACAACTCTTCCACTCTTGGTTGATATTGGAGCGTTTCTTATAACTTCAGCAATTTTGCCGGAACTTTCTAATCGGTACAACCGCTGAAATGGTCGTACAACTTCACCACTTTGCATTTTAACCTTCGCAACACGGGAAACACCATCACGACATTTAAAAATTTCAACAATTTTAGCCAAAGGCCAATTAATGCGTTTATTATCTGAACCAATTAAGACTATATCGCCGACAACAAGCGGAGTCTGAATAGGATTGCTTGACTGTTTAAGAAGGGGACGTATATTCCCTATAAAACCGCTCTCTGAGTTTACGCTTTACTGCGTGCAGGTGTTTCGCTCGCATGCGAAGGTTATGTAGATCCTTTTGATCTAAATCCACACACATCTCAATCTGATCTTGTAAAAATAACGAAGGTGTGAGAGGCAGTAGATCAGACGGTTCCTCGGATAGGTATGTAAGTGGTCTGCTGTTGAGTAAAGCCTCACACTCACACAACAGTGTGCAGTTCATCGTAATTAAGGCTTGCTTTTCCCACATTGCGTCTTAGCAATTCTTTGAATATTCTGACAACCCTTTCCCACCAACCACCCCCAGGCGGCGGAAGGCGGGTTGAAGTGCCAAGTAATTGGTTTTAAGTCAGAATGTACAACAAGAGCACTCCAATCGATGTTCTGAAACTCGTTGCTTGAGCCGAAAAAGTTTGTCCCATTATCCGAGTAAATTGTTTTCACTGGGCCAGGACGAGAGATGAAGCGCCTCAAAGCGAGCAAAAAACTTTCGGTTGAGATATCTGGAACCAGTTCGAAGTTAACTGCACGGTGCACATTGCAGGTAAAAATTGCGATTCACATTTTTCGTCGATCTCGAAGGATTAGTGGGCCGGTCAGGTTCACACCAGTTATTTCGAAGACAGCAGACATTCGGAAGCGATCTTCTGGTGGTGGTGCACACATGGTTGTAGAAGACCTGGTCTTGAACTTTTGGCAAATAAAACATTTGGACACAACAGACCTCACGGTTTTTCTAGAACGCAAAATCCAGTACTTTTCACGTAGGATCATCACAAGTGTTTGAACACCCGCGCAGCTGTTAATTCGATGTTGTTCTTCAATGAGACGAAAAACAGGTTCATGTTTATCAGGCAGCAAAATGGATCGCCTGAAGAAGTCGTCATCATCGGAAGAGATCAGTTTTGTTTTGACACGTAGGAGGCCATCAGAATCACTGTACACGACAAAGTTAGAAGGCATAAGGCGATGGTTCTTACCAAATGTATCACTCTGGATGTAAAGAAGAATTTCTATTTCGGATTTTTTAATTCTTGTACACTTAAGTTACCCTTTAGTAGAGTATCCTTTTTTGCACTTACTAATGATTTGGCGTTGAACATGAAACGTTTTACATAGGCTAAAATTCTAACGATTGAAAAAAACCTAGACACTCGCCTGGTCCACTTAAAAAAGTCAGATTCTGTATTACCCAATGAGAGACCTGTAACAACTGTTAGCCCTCTCTCCTTGTCAGCCAGCTCCACAGCATCTGAAAAATCTGATCTTTCGATGTCTGGCCAGGAGTCGCGGCTTTCCAACCACGAAGGACCCTCCCACCAGCGAAGACTGAAGAGAGTCTGTGCATTGCATCCACGTGAAGCGATATCAGCTGCATTCATATGAGATGGTACATAAAACCAGTTTTCTCTCAGAGAAGTCGATCGAATTTCTTTAATCCGATTATGGATAAAAGTTTTCCAAGGTCCATTATTTTGGATCCAACAAAGGACAACTTTTGAGTCTGTCCAATAAAAAGTTCGCACATTGGGAATGTTCAAAGAAGTTTTCACGTTTTGAACTAAACGAGATCCACTTACTGTAGCCATCAGTTCCAATTTAGGAATGGTCATTTCAGTTTTAATTTTAGTGATGGGATCCTTTTTGAGAGGAGCGACACGTGATTTTGCTTGTACCAACCTTATCTAAACATTGTTTTTGTATTCTATTCGTAAAAATACACACGCAACAAAAGCTTTCCCACTTACATCGCTAAACATATGAATAGTTGTGGTTGTTTCATCGATTAGACCCCCAAAGTAACGTGGTATTTGGATTAATTTTAGAAATTCCAAACTAGCTAGCCAATTTTTAAATTCTTCAACAATCTCTGAGGGCAGTGTTTGGTGCCAAGTTAATTTTTCATTTTCCAAGCTTTTTGCATCAGTATTTTAGGAATAAGAGTTACGGGGGCGGTAAAACCAATTGGGTCAAATATTTTTTACGAGAGCGACAAAAGTTGTCTTTTAGAACAAGAATTGCGAATTTCAGACGAAACACCTCTGATATCGAAAACGATCACGTCAGAATTTGGATTCCATAAAAGGCCAAGAACGGAACAACTAGGCTTATCAAAGTTTTGTTCCGATGAATCCACCCAACCCGTAAGATTAAATCCTGCTTTTGACATGATGTGACAAGCTGCCTTTTGAAAATGTTGCAATTCTGCCTCATTTTCGACACTTGTCACTACATTGTCGACGTAGAATGAGTCACTTAATTTCACTGCGACATTATTCTCACTTTTCCTTTCTTTTTCAAGGTGATGATAAATTGTTGTCATGAGCAAAAATGGAGACGAAGATAAACCAAATACAACTCGGCAATGTCTCGAAATTTTAATTTCTCGCTTTTCGTAATCTTTCCACCATAGAAATAGAAGATAGTCTTTATCAGTAGGGGTAACGCTTATCTGAAGAAAAGCTTTGGCTATATCGGAAATTACCCCAATTCTATCCATACGAAATCTATTGAGGACAGAAGGGATCAATTCAATATAATTAGGACCTGTAGTTAAAAATTGGTTTAAAGAGACAAAATTTTCATCCTTTGAAGAGGCATCAAATACTGGTCGTATTTTAGTTGTTAGGCTCGATTCCTTAAACACGGCTCTATGAGGTAGGTACCTACAATTTGGTTCAGAAATATCTTTCCCATTATTTTTGTTAGGGACCTCTTCAATAATTCTCATTTGTTCCCACTGCTTCAAAATTTTGTCATAAGATTCAAAGTTACCTGAAGAAACGAGTTTAGAGGTCATATTATGTAGACGTTTTTCTAATTGAAAACGCATGTCAAGCAACTCCGGGTGTCCTTCGACCCACGGTAGATTGATCTCATATCGACCATCATGATATTTAACAGTTTTTTCAAAAAAAGTTACAGTTTCTGCGTCGATTTCAGATTTGTTTTTATTAGCTACGGGGTCTCGAATTTCGAGAACGTCGAGTGACCAAAGGACTCAAATCTGGCTGGAAGCATGTAGCGAAATGATGGGCATAGTATGATAAGAATTGTTCGTTTCAAATAAGAATTTACCCATTACAACCCACCCTAAATATGTTTGAATAGCAGTTAAGCCATTGGGTTGCTGACTGATGGCATCAGTTAAAAATTTTCCTAAGTTGTTAGCAACCTGAAAAATCGATATGTCCAAATTATCTCTTTCACTATCGGACAAATAAATTCCATGTTTAGTGAAGCACTCTGCATCGGCTTTACTAATTTTAGGTATGTGACCACAAATTGTATCTTTATCCAACAAAAACCTCATATGAAAAATTCCCTCTTATTTCCTGCAACTCGCATTTCAGAGCGGAATGTTGAATTGTTTCCGTTTCAATACCGTCAAATAAACTATGTTTTAGAAATTCAGAATGATCAGTTTTTAAATTTAAAAACTCCGCGAGATCTCGAGAAATATATGAGCGCTGGCTCACAGAATCGCATAAGCACCTTGCGACTTTAGTGTTGTTAGGACCCGAAACCCTAACTGTTTGCAAAAACACATCCGTCGAACCAGAAGAGCTATTGCCCACTACGCTGTTATTTTCTGTTTTGCTTATAACGAAAACATTTTTTTTCTCATTTTTACATAAATTAGGACATAAAATCGGAAAATGTTTCCTAGTGCAGACAACGCAACGTAAACTCATATTACATTTATCGGCGTGGCAGTTAATTCTCAGACAAGCGAAACAACCTTTCATATTTATTACTTTATCCTTCCTTTCTTGATAAGTCATTTTTTGGGCAATAAAATAATCACTATTTCTATGCGAATTCTTTTTAGAACAAAATAAACAAATACATCTCACTAGAAGCGCGTTTATTATTTTACTATGAGTCAACAAACTTGCGGCTGTGGAAATGGACGGCATCAATGGAGAAACATCTGCCCCCCCCCCCACTTTTTCCTCGCGGAACAGAAACTTTTCGCGATCCGCAACCGTTCTGAACTGTGAACCTCTGCTTTTAAAAATTGTATGAGAAGTTCGAGGTCATTCGTTTTTGAATCAGTGGAACGAGAAATTGAACTTCTTTCTCTCTTCCAAACAATTAAAATATTATCAGGAATGCTAACCTCAACAGGTGGGTGACGCATGCATGCGCACTTCTCTTGAGTAACTCCTAAATTTTCCAAGCAACGTAATTTGTTATCTCATTGATCAACTAAATCAGAAAAACACAAAACATTTCTAGTATTTGATACTAATTTTAAGAGTTCGCGTACATATAATTCAATAAGTACTCTGTTATCTGCAAAACGTGGTTTTAAATTAGTGATGACAGTTTTGTAATCACTCTTAGATACTTGATAAGTTTGAACGAAATCCTTTAGTTGTTTGCAATAAGTATGCAAGTTTCACGTCGTCCTCCATTTTCGGATCTCTATCAATTTTTTTGGAACAATGACCAAAACGAAAACCAATTTTTGGAATTTCCGTCAAATTCCGTAAACACTAACTTTGGCAAATTGAGATTTAAACATTCGGATGACCTCGATGCAACGTTCATTATCGGTATGGTGCTTTCAGACGGCTTCAAAAACTCTTAATACCTTATAAAATTGTCTCGATACATTTTCGCTTTCTTGAATTCCGGTTTTAAAACTGAATCGAGATCTGTTGTCTTAGCTTCCGCAGAAGCATCGAGACTTTTGTTTTCTATCACATGCAACTCGACAATTTCTTTGTCCTTTTAAAGTAAAAGCTGAAATTTTCCTTCTCGTTTGGCAAACGCTTGAGTAGCTGAAGCAACATTATGTACAGAAATGCACGCATCTAATTCGGTAATTGTCTTCATGACATTAGAGCGTAGAACTTTTCGCTCTAAAATAAAAATGTCCGCCATTTTAAATTAATACGATTTTTCTTTGGGCGCCAGATGTTGGAAAAGAGATTTTGTGTCGGTAGAGCAACAGATTGAAGACACTTCTGACTACTAAAACATTTAATGGACGGACATATCACAGCACAGAAACAGAATTAGATTGCCTACTGACTGAACATCAAAGGTTACAGTTACAGTTAGATTGCTTTGGCGCACTTAAGCAGCGCACTCTAGTGGGAGGTTGGATGACGCAACAAAGCGAGTTTGTTTTAAAATAAGAATGGTACTTTTTCGTCGACCGGTCGCCAACAAAAAATCCCCAAATAATGTAGAAATCCACCAAATTTTTTTAGAAATCTTTCGCTGGTGCACGACAAACGGAATAGCACTCTTAGTTTATTTTACTTGGGTTACTTATGTCAGAAAAAGGGGTATTTAATTCCCTGTGGTACTTGAAAAGTGAATGCACTGAATGCCCGCAGATGTGCAAAAATAAAAATAAATTAGTAAACATTACTAAAAAGTGGACAACAATAGCTGATTCAAAATATTTCCTGTTTACTGAAAACTAAGCCTTATAGATCAGAAGACTTAAAAAATTTGCATAAAATAAAGAATTTTAACATCTGATTTATAGGAAATAAGTTATGTGTTAGGAAATTAAATTGGTGAAACTGAAAGCAAAACTGATACCCTTTTTCACCAAGCCTCTTCTTTACGGAAAAGAAGTTACAGAAAGAATTTCGTGAAAAATCGGAACAATGGAAAAGAATTAATCACTAAAAAGAAGCAGAAAACCTTGTTTTTGTACTTAATAAAATATGAAACATTTTTACTCTCTACATTTGTTTGTTTATATTAACAAAACTGGAGTGAATTCAAGTTCTTTCTCACTGCCACTTTTACAAAGAACGAATATGTAAAGTTTCCATGCAATATTTTTAATACAGCTAACTGAAGGGCAATAGAGTAATATTAGAAATAAAATGAAACTTGGCACGATTTTTTTTAATGAACTTTCAAAAAAAGATATCTTAAGTAATTTTTCGTCACATTTTTTGACTATAGATTTACCAACTATTGTGATAAAAAAAATTTATATATTAGTTTAAAATTAAATTGTGTTTTGTTTTCGTTATTTATGGCAGTTGCCATGGACAAGCCCCGCTGATGGATCAGCAGATTTTAAGCTGAAGATATGCGTATCTTGTTTCAAGTAGCGCCAACTAGAGCCAACAGTACGACTTATAGCTACACACTCATCAAAGCTGCTTGCACAGTCCTTTTTACGGGGAGGACACAGTCGCACATCTCACAGATAGTACACAGAAGAACAACCATGCCCGAACCGGAAGTCCCAGAACACGAGGAGAATCCGCTACCTCTGCGCCAGAAAACTGACAATACTTTCTTGCCCAACTTAAGGAATTCCACAGTAATATGCAGTTCTGGAATGTTATAATGATGACTCATTTCTCACTAAAAGGGCTAGATTTATAGTAAAATTTGAATGACCCCCCACCCGCCATCACCGTCAGTTCTTTTTGTCTGGTTGTGATGTTAAGTAAACTAATACAGTCAAAACTCAATTTAAAATACCTATGTAACGATACGAAAACCGATTATTTTTTCATGAAGAAATTGAAATTGAAAATTAATTTACATCAAATAAACTAGTTTAACTTTTCTACAATCAATTTTAAAGAATTGATTGCAAAAATGTTTATTTAAAAAAATTTCTGAAAAAAAAATGGGATAGCTGAAATTAGTTATTTTAAAATTAAAAACAACACTGCCTTCAGAATAAAATTATTAAAATACGATATTTTTCAAAAGGTTTAAAATGAAATCTGAAATGAATATTTTAATGTATCATGTCAGAACATCATTTCTTGAACGGCTGAGCACCACGTGCTTATGCAAATAAAATTATTTTTTTATTCATTTCAATTATTTCATTGAATGAGTCACTTTAATATCGCAAACGATCCAAAAAACTTTGTCTCCCCTTGATTATTTAGAAAAATATCACATTTCCTTCTTATTTCGTTTCATATAACCAAGTGTTCAAAATGTCATTTTTCTAGGTTTTAATTTGCTGTAGTCAATAACTTATTTTTTAAAATTAGGGTTTTTGTAAATACAATGGCAATACGTTATTAAAAGCTAAATTTTTGAGATGCTATTGTAGATAATAAGATTTTTATTTTTCGCCTACGGATTTTTATTGACGCCAAAAGCCTCATCTCAAAAACGTCATGTTCCGACATAATAATAAAACATTGTTTTATAGGAAATAAATAGCATTTTATTACTGATAGCAAATTGACGGCATGCAGCCGTGGAAGAATTTGCATTCGGGATTGCGGTCAGAAGACAAGAAAGATTTTAAAATTGTCGCGAGAAAGGCAGATCAAAACCTGCTTCGTAACTGCCTTGTAAAAGGTGCAGGCAGTCCACAAAATGAGACTATTGCGTGACAAAACAGATGCGTGATGGACCCGTTCAAGTGAGCTCTCTTCGGAGCAGTCTTAGCTTTCGGGGTAAGTCTTTAAATATTGAAAGAGGAATGACCGCATACATTTGGCATTAGAAAGCTTTTCCAATGGAGATCCATCTGTCCCCTATTTCAAATCATTCTGAGATATATGTAAATAGAGAGTTCGTTTTTCTACCTCATGAATGATGTAGAGAATGAGTGGCATCAAGTAACAAATAATGGCAGCACTTACCAGCGTCTTTTGCATAAAACGAAAATTTCTTTGAAAAAAGTTGATTCGTAAAAAGCTTTTTGCTGTATGAGAAAAAAGTGAAGTTAATAAAAGAAAACTTTTCATGTAAGGGGGGGAGAAGCTATTCTGATGGCACTTGTTCCAACTGTCTCGGTCCTTCGATCAAGAGTACACGGTAAAAAAAAGTATGTTATCTTTTGTTAATTATTCAGACCTGAAAAGGCACATGAGTTGAAAAAGGATATCGTTCCTATACATTAGAATAGGTTGCATTCTTGCAGCTTTTCCTCGGAGAAACTAGCTTCTATTGGAGATTCGCTTAAAGAAAACTCTCCAGAAAGTAACAGCAGCCAAGTTTAAACTAAAGTATAGGAAAGATAACCAGATTTTGAATAACATTGTTCAGAACACACTCATGTTATAGAATATTTCCCAATTCTACGGTTTGGTTCCCCTGAGTGACGCATTGCAGTAGTCCGGTGCAGTCCCAATGCACTTGTTTTGGCCGCAGCAGTGGGCGAGATATTTGACAAAATTTAGAGACTCCTCTGCATGTTTTATTTTTCTTTTCCTTTCGTTTTGCTTTCCATGCATTGACACGAGAACAACAACCATACTTCCTCGGTTCCTTCCCCTCCTGCTCCTCGGCCATTTCACACTTTAAACCATTTGGTTTCTGGTGGAAAAAAGTTTAGATTATTGCTAAACGAAATACAAAATTGGATATGAAGCCCTCAGTGGATAAGAAGAATCTATTATCTATTTTAAAATAATTAGAACGTGAGATGTGTAACTCATTTCGGTAAAATTTTGAGATATCATTCTGATTATTTTAATTATTATTATACATAATATGCAATATTTCTGATATTCGGTCTCTTAAGAGAAATTAAAAAATAATATCTACAATGGGATTAGAGATACTTCACATTTTCGCCTGATGGAATTTAAATTTCATCAAAGTCTCTCTGCGTTCTATTGAGAGAGGCGAGACATTTTGGAATGGGAAGACAGACGCTCGATATGTTTATCACGTTCTCATACTTAGTATAGAAAGAATATTGTTATCATTGAAAATTCCGAACTTGAAATTTTGACAGATGTCTGCATTTGTGACCTACCCGAGTACGAAAATCATGTTTTTAAAAAAATGTCTGTCTGTTGGTGATAAAGATACCTCAAAAAGTCTTTGTACACCAAATTTCATCCAACTAACTCAATCTTCATCTCTATGAGCCCTGCAGGTGTTAGAATCCGATGTTCATGGACGAAAATAGAATTGTCCACGCATTTCAATTTCGCCTCAACACTACTGAGTTATGAGGAAATGTGTCATCACTTTTTAGCTCCTTGTGGCTAACAGTTATGATTTGAGGGAAGGTTTTGTTTAATTTGTTATTGCTGATTTTACATTTACAACCGTTTCGACAACTTCTTTTTTGTTTGAATTTTATCGTTGCTATGGAAAATTGATTTTTTTAAATGTACCATTAAAATTTATTATTCCACCAAAATAACGCAACATTATTTTGCCAATATAAAATTTTACTTTCTTTAATTTCCAAATATCAGTAAAAATATAGAAGAAAATTTGTAAAAATCTCTTCTTTTCAGAATTGTGTATTTAATTCCCTAAAGAACTAATTCAGTAAAGATGATTGTGAAGAGAACATAATATAATTTTCCTTTGCTTCTTAAAAAATCTGTTTTTATATTATCAGTTAAAGCACATAATTATGGAAAAAATGCTCTTTATTAAAAAAAAATTGTCATCGATTGGTCAAAATGATCATTTTAATCACTCTCTTGAAAAAATCCTATTATATAATCTTGTAGAATACATAGAGCAAATCAAATAAATCACTTAATTACAATTTATATTTTCTATTTAATTTTATAATTAAGACATAATCAATCCCAAACAGCAAGATTTTGTAAAAAAATTAAGAAAAATTAAACAAATTAAACAGAGAAATAAAAATGAAGCGATTATGTGCGCTTTTCGAGTCTCCCCCCCTCCCCCCCACACAGCAAAAATGTGAAACGCTTCTCGCGAACCGACTCAAAGAGCCCGAATCGGGTCCCTGTTGGATGGGGAGATCTGGGGCGAGTTATTGCTCATAGAGTTATATAAAATTTGTAAATTTCTATCAATCTGTTCTGAGGAATTCAATCTATTGAGCTGTTCTGATATAAATTTACCCGATAATCACAAAACTTAGAGAAAATGAGCTATATCAATAAAATTTAGTGCACGTATTTCAGATTTGAAGATAGACTAACTTTCTCTATAACCACCAATAAGTCACAATATCAGAATTTTAACAAAGTTGGGTTGATTATTAATGATTTAATTGCATCATTTTCAAAATGTCAATAATATGTAAAATTTTCCAGTGCGAAATTTACGGCTGGAATAGGAGTAAGTTAAAGTAGGCAACATTAAAATTATTATTTTTAAATATACTCTTAATAAATAAAAATTAATCAATGAGAAATATTATATTAATAAGAATTTATCAAAGGTTTTTTTAAAGTTTTTATTTAATTTGTTTAAAAATATTTTAATTCCATGTTTTGATTTTTCATTCCTGCCGACAAAGTTAAAATTAGGATGAGATTCCTACTAAATTCTAACTAATGCAAAAATATTTCTTTTTTTATAAGCTAGGAAGCGAGATTTTTTTATTCATGCTATTTTTAAAACAGTTTATCATTTTTTGGAACCCCCGCCAATCTCGGGACATAAATTATTCGAATGCTGCGTCGGTGCGCGTGAACGAAAGTGATGACGGGACGAAACCCTTTGGTCTTACATAGAAACTGAATCAGTGTTTGATGTCAAGGTCGCGTATATGAACGAATTACAACTGATCGAATTCTCCGAGCTTGCGAGAATCTGACAACGTGACGATTGGATGTTGACAGTAAAAAATCATCAAATAATGGACTCGCCCATTTTCACTTGATACTTACTGAAACTTCATATGCATAAAAGTTATAATGAATAAAAAAAAGTTGTTCCCTTATCCTTCGAAGTCCACTTTTCGATGTAATCGATAATTATGTAATTGATTATAAAAAATCGAGTGAACTTTGTTTTGTAGTGGAACTGATTTCATAAGAGGGGAAAAAATGGGCACCTATTATATTTTTCCTCCAAAGAAAATGGCAAAAGGAAAATGTTTCGTCGGAATCCATCCTGTGTGCGGAGAAAGAAGTGACATCGATTAAGTGGAACGACAAAGCGATCTCGGCTCTGAATTTGCTCTGCCAGTTCGATCATCTTCCTCTTCCTCTGCATGGCACGCATCCAAAAACGGCTGCTCGCAGCGCTTACTTCAAAGATTGGGCGAAAGAAGCTGATCAGCGACGGCTATTTTCAGGTATTCCGGCGTGGGAAAAGATAACCGAGAATCGGGGTTTCGTTCTTAAAGCATGCATACATAGATGACATCGAAAATAGGGACGGTAAAGCATTATTCAGGGCACGTGATGTTATTGTTTTTAGGGTGGAAAATTTAATATAAATAAAATTAAATCATTTTCATTGATCATATTTCTATTTAATTACATAATGTATAACATTTTTATCCTTCAGAACATTCAGGTTAGGACAGTAGATATTTTACCTCATAGTCGAACTCAACTAGAAACAGGGATGATATAAAAAGACCGAAACTGGCCTGATTGATCATTTCGAAAATATGAAATGTGACACAAATTTACGAATTCCCTATTAAATATCATTTTCAAACTCTATAAAACCGAAAGTCATAAAATTCGACCTTACTAACATATTAAACATGTTTGTGTGAATTTAGTCTTGACACGACTTGGAAGAATCTCTCTATTAAATGCAGAAATGTGAAGTCACCCCAACATGCTTCACTTAACTGCACCTACATTTCAAAACCTTATCTTGAGCTATGCAGTGATGCAATTCTCTTCTTCCTGCAAAGTCCATTTGGAAATTCGACAGAATCCCTCACGTGAAAAAGAGCGCAATGAATTTCGGAATGCTTCGCTCCCTCTGAGGTGCCATATCAAACAAATAGTCTGAAAAGAAGAAAACCATTTGGAAATGTCATGTGATTTAACTTTGCTTATTTTTTTCGCCTGCCACAAGCAGAAATTCGAGATTTACTTTTTTGTTTCGATACCGACAAGACTTGTATATGAGTATGCTGTTGGACTTGTCGCCCGAGGTTATCGCGCTTTAATTTAACCAAATACATTTTATATTAGAATTTATAAAAAATAAAAATAATTTCATTTTAAATACATTGTGTTTCAAAATGTTTCTTAAATAGTATTGATTAAGAAATTGATGGCGAACTCCTAAATCTTCAATTGATTTCAAAGCTCAAAGAATAATTAGAATTTTCATTCAGATTGATTAGCAAGATGATTTTTCAATTTTTACAGTTATGCAATACATTCAATCAATTAAACGGCTCAATTGATGAATAATTGCAATGTTGGGGAAATGTTTTTCTCGTTTGTCAGCAGAGCAATGTGTGAAGTTATAGATTTTGTAATGTCTTTTGTCAACATTCTGATGAATTCGAATATTCATTTTTTAAAAATATTGCGGTGCTTACTTTATTGTGTATCAAAAAGTCACTGGAGAGAGCTTAACTTGAAGCAAAGAAAACGCAGTAAGGCTTTTTTTTTCTCATAGGAGTTTACTGCAAATGAATTTCTTTTTACAGAAATAACTAAAATATATTGTGTTTACTCCCACTTAACCACCATTGTGAAACCAGACATTTAAAAGGAAATCATCTAATTTGTAATTTTCTCTATTAAACCATAATATTCAGAAATATCATTCCGAAATTCACGATATTGGCAAGTATTCAGAATAAAGTGTACAATCAGTGGATATGTCTTACAGCATCTTCTGTTAACATAATTAGCATAACAATTTTTTAAAAAAGCATTGGTTGACATTCTTGAACAATAAAGGCTGGTAATAACGAAAGAAATTTTACTGTAGTAGTAATTAATATGAAATGGGAAATCTTGTTTATTATTAATAACTATATAACCCTATATAATAACTATAAAGAAATGCACATACTTGTTTTAAGTCACTTCATAGCTGTTTTTAATTGCCTTTGGCCATTCTTTTCCTACCAGTGTAGTGTGGAATATTACTCTTAAATGAATCAGGTGATGCCGAATTTCAAAAAGAAATACATACATTTCCTTTTTTTGTGTGTGAATAGATAAATAATAATATTAAAAAGAAAATGTAAGTAGAAAATACAATAAAAATCGATTAGGAAATCTTTTTCTGAAAATCATAAAACTCTGCTTTAATATTTAAAGATGTCAATATTTCTGTCTAAAAACTCTGGGGATCAATAACTAATTTAATAACCTATATTTAGTGTTTAGAAAAAAAATTCTTGTTTCAGTGTTAAATTATTTTTTATCATTATGCTGGCACTGTTATCTAGCTCATTTAAAATGCATTAGGTATTAATAGAAAGAATTTTCGCTTAAATCTAGAAGTAGAGTTTCGAACTAACAAAGAAAACTTCGTTAATAGGATGAATTTCTATAATGTAAAAAAGTGTTTTAAAGTAATAAGAAAAATGAAAAGAATAGAGTGTCACCCAAATAATCAATTTTTCAAGCTTTTCAAGTAAAATAAATGCATAGAGAAAAGTAGTTCTTATTTTTGGAAATGCAACGTTTTGTTATTTGTTTCTTCGTAAAAATAGCGAAAAGACGTTGTGAACGAATTCTTTGGATCTTCATAATAAATTCACGATTTTTTATAGAACAAGTCTGTGAACTATGTAATAGACACTGAAAGTAAAGGAGGGTCCGAAGATATAATAAAAAATTAAGGAAGGATATAAAAACCTGTCATTTTTTTTCGAACAAAATGGCGACATGGCGTGATATTTCCGGAAGATATATCTGCCAATTATCTCACAATGCTCGAGATTTCAATTGGAAGTAAGAGTACCGGATATCAACAGGACTTTAATAAATGTGGAAATCGTCTGAAATGTGTTGCAGGCATTCGAAGAGATTAATAAAAAAGTACACTCTTTATTTCATCAGTTATAAATGGCAGATTCTATGGTTTATGCACTAATGACATTTTACTGGATCAGAGAGAGAATCTGCGAATTTTATCAAAGGTCTATACATATGGGCTAACAAAAAGGATACTGGTACCAAATCCCTTGCTTTTCCAAAAAGGAGTTAACACAGACTTTCAATTCTTCTAAAGTTCAAGATGTATTTTGTACATGCTTGTAAAATGAGGGAAATTCCTTGATAAATTAAAATTTTTGATCAAATGTTTGAAAAAAATCAGCGATAAATATAAATATACTTTCACAAAAACCAGCGATCTAAATATATTATCAGTAAACCATTTATTTGCAATTTAACCACTTCGCATACAATGATATGTCTGACACGCGCATCGAATTACTGAATTTTTATTTTCAAGTCTGCAATTAAGCCATAGAATTAAGTATTTAAATACTCAAAAATCAATATGAAATGATTTGGTATACCAAATGCTTCATATATTATTTTTAAAAAATCAAATTAACAATAAATTATCAAAATTGGATGAGTTATCTAATTAGAAAGTTGTTAATACTGCATTTTTGAAAAAAAAATAACTTTCATTTAATGAAACAAATAAATAATAATTGCGCTGAAATATTGGATTAAATCAGCTGAAAACCATTTTTTAATTTAAAGTTTCAGCCAATGTGTGTTAGAGAAGTATACCGATGTGCGATTACTTTAAAATTACATTAAATCAGCGCTTATTTTATTGCTCTAGATTGGTTAGATTCTATTGCCTTCTGACCAGGCTAAAAAAAACCTAATGAAATAAAAATAATGAAAAAACCTCATGAAATAAAATAAAGAAATCACAATAATTCTTTAATTATTATGAATTTTTTTCCTTGCGTCAGAACATGATATAATATTTGGGATCAGGTTTTTGGCGTCAATAAAAATCCGTACGCGAAAAATAAAAATTTTATTATCTGCACGAGCATCGCAAAAATTTAGTTTATAATGACGCCTTTCCGTTGCATTTACAAAAGCTCTTATTAAAAAAATACAAGTTAATGACTGCAGCAAATAAAACCTAGAAAAATGTCATTTTGAGCGTGTGATTAAATGAAATGAAATAAATAGGACATGCGATATTTTTTTAACAGCGAATGCGAGACGAAGGTTTTTGGATCGTTTGAGATGCTAAAGTGACCCATTCGATGAAACAATTGAAATGAATAAAAATGTAACTTAACTCCTTAATGAATTAAATATAATCTAACTCGCACGAGCACGCGGTGCTTGGCCGTTCGAGAAATGATGTTCCGACATGATGTATTGAAATATGCATGGCCGATTTCATTTCAAACTTTATTTCGGTATATTGTTTTCAAGTGTAGTGAAACGAGCGCCGGAAGTCAGCTCTCCTTTACATCACCTTCCAGTTTATCATATATAAAGAAGGCACGCACATTTAGTAGGATTGACTTTTATCTTCCAGCCCTCGAGCCAGCACTGTAGAAAGGTCATGTACTGTTGGATGTTGTTTATGACTTCTGTGGATTCCTATGCTGTGTAAGTATGGCGGTATCGTCTGCGAAAATCGCTAAGTGACAATTCCTAGCTCTTGGTAGATCGTTAACATAAATGTTAAAAAGAGTTGGGGAGAGTAAACTTCCTTGTGCACAACCGCTCAGGATCGGTCTGGTTGAAGACATTATGTTGTTTACCCGTACCCTAAAGTTACGTGAAGTTAGGTACGAGCGTAAAATTTTGACAAATTGAGCCGAAAAATCAAGTCGCATGAGCTTGAATAATAAGCCATCGTGCCAAATTTTATCGAAGGCTTTGGCTACGTCCAGAAAAAGTGCACCTGTGGTAGTAGACTTTTGAAAGCCGTCATGAATCAATTCTGTAACACGAACTAGTTGGTGATTCGTCGACAAATTTTTTCTAAAGCCAAATTGTTCTGAAATTAAAATGTTTTTGTCGCTGAGAAATTGATTCAGGCGTTTCAAGAGCACAGATTCGTACACTTTGCTCAGGCTACTAAGTAGCGAGATGGGACGGAAATTTTGAGGTAAAGACAAATCAGATTTCGGTTTTGGAATAGGGACTACCACAGCTGTTTTCCAACTATCGGGGAAAAAACAAAGTTCCATCATCCTATTTATTAAATAGGTTAAATATAAAATAAATTTTGGTGTCAAATTCTTTAACATGCGATTAGTAATTAGATCCAATCCTGGCGATTTGTTGGGCTTCAGGTTCTTGATAAAAATCAAGAGCTCCGAGGGCACAACCGGCTCCAAGTTGTTTACATGTGGCGCTGTCAGATAACTCCCCAGCTGATCGCTGACGTACGAATTTAAAGGGACGTTCTTTGTCCACATAGAACAGGGAAACCTCACTGATCCTACCACCCACTGAACCCATGCGGTAGGGGTCTCTAGTGGTTCCCCTGTCTCATTCAGCGTGTGCGAATCCAAGCTTCCAATTCCTTCGGAAAGCTTGATGGACTAAATGCATTATGCATATGAGGTGATAAAAAAGGGCCTCTCCCTACCCCATTTCGAGAAATAGATTTAGAGAATACTTCCACTCGGCCGATGAGAAGGCCAGCCACTCGAAAAGATATCACGGGATTTTGAGCCGAAAATCTAACCTAATTAGCATTCAAATGCACGCAGGAATTTCCTCGGCTCGGTTTGTGTGCTTTTGTTTCCGCCATTAATATGTCGAAGACTCGGGGAGGGGGGAGGGACCGGACTCGGCTTCGATTTTCTCTCGAAACTTAAAAGTGCGGAAGTCTCGCATCTTAATTGGATATTTCACTCAATAATGGAATCCTGCCATTATTTCTTGTAGTTTTCGAAGAATCGAATACACAAGAGAAGGTTGATCATTGCGCCGTCTCTAGGAGCAAGGCCTATATTTTTCACCCGCCTTTTTCTTTGATTTCAAATGTTCATTTCTAAAATGTCTGCTGTGCCGGTGTTGTTGCGGAAATTGCGACGGTAGTTTGAAGAGATCAACTTTTATGAAATACCATTAAAGTGTTAAACATTTACCGCATTTTAATGATAAAAACTAGAAATCGCAACGAAGTAATTATTATTCACTTCATTTCGAATTCTTTATTCAGAGTTAATAAGAGTGTGCTCCGTGGATCCAATTTGTTGTAACTCGATTGATAAGGTGTTCTACAAGGCAACAAGCTTTCAAAAGAATGGAGACCCCTTGTGGCTTATATAAAGGTTAAGGCACTTATATTGAATTCGATTTGTTTCACATTTGTCAATAGAGAATTTTGTATTGAAAAAAGATTGAAATTCCTTTAATGAGTGAATTTTTGATGACAATATACTTTTTTAATATTTTGAGAATTTAGTGTATTAGATCACTAATAATTAACTAATTATTAAATTATTTATTTTGAGTTTATGGCGCCTCTTAATAAAGTGATTTCAGAAAAAAACCCCAATTTTTTAAAAATCGAAAGCAATAAAATAAAGTATCTTTCTTTATTAATACAAAGACGTTTTTAATTTTTTTAAATAAAATTTGAGAACTTTGCAGAGTGATTTATTATGTTTTTGCTATTTTATTATTAAGTTAAATTAATTTCTATTATTTTGATGCTTTTAGCGAGATTTTGAGATGATCATATAACATGGAAGCGTTTGTTACAATACTTTTATATATAAGAACTGCACCTTTAGTTTATAACTGAATGCACCTTTCTTCCAAGTATTTTTCCTGCGTAATTTCTCAAAAACCAACATGACTCACTTCAGAGACTTCCTCTTGGGCATGTTCAGAGAACCGACATCCATTTTGTGCAGGAGTCGGCTACAATTTTTCTTCGAGACTTAAGAAACATAACTCATTTCGCACCGGTCAAGATAACTAAATACTTTATGTCGGGGACCGTAGGATGCTGATGACACGCTGCCTCGCTCAATAAGTAAGAGAAACAGAACAACTACTGAAATAAGGCCATTTAAATTTATGCCAATTTGAATTGAAAAATACTTTGTAAAAGGATCCAAGAATACTAGGTGTAAGGAAATGTAATTAGAATAAAAGGCTTCTAGTATTCTCAAAGATTCTGGCTGTAAATTTCAGGTGACGAAATAAATCAAGAAAAAAAGTTTTAACGGTAGTTATAACTATGTGTAAATTATCACCTTTATTTCCTTTATAATGAATAACAGTTTCAAAACTGCGTCAAAAAAACTTCTTGCAGATTATTTATTCGTTTTTTGTTACAATGTTCCAGTTTGCTTTTCACAGCGTCCTTTTTCAAATTTTATAAGTTCCTTCGATACTCCAATCACAGGATTAACTCAATGGTCTCTGACGTCTCAGTGCTGGCTTTCAGTCTGCACGTCTCAGGATTCGTGCTCTCGCATTCCGAGTTTGGATGGATCCAGAGTATTCAGTGAGCTATGACGTGACCATAAATTGATTTAGGAAAAATACCAAGATGTAAAACTTTAGGAAGCCGACCATCTAACAAAAAATGCTTGTTGTTAAATAACAGTTATAAAACATTTTTTTTCTTTGAGAAACTTTAGAGTTAATTCGGCTAATTGATAAAATTCGTTTAATATTTTTATCCAAAAAGAATTGTCAAACTTTGCTGGGCTGCCTGCTTCTTTTAAAACATTTGTGTGCCTCGAGTTCACAAAAAGTATCACATTTATTCGATATCCTGTGTATTAGCCTTATTTTTTCCTTCCGAAAGACGCATGTTTTGAGGAAGGGAAAGAACGTTGCTGTGTCAACAAATTCTTCTGATGCAAAATTAAATTGAGATGACAAGTTTGCCAGCTTAATGTGTTTGACTTTCAAAACGAGTGTAGAATGTCTTCTGCGTAAAATAACAAATGTTCCATTTTAAGCCTCACCGAAATATTCGCTTGGAAAAAATTATCGATTATGGCACTTGAAGGTCATTAGCAAAGTTGGGAGCATTTTCCTTTAAAATCGAATAAAACCGAGGCATGAAATTTGTGGAATAGTAAAACAATTTTTTTTTATTCTCGACCGAAAATCTTTTGATATATGTTTTAGTTCAGAAAAAGATAAAAAAAAATACAATGAGAATGATAGAGAGCTTCAGAGAATGGCAGATAACAGTGAGGATATTCACAGCAAACTGCTTTACATTCAACGTTTTTAATTCATTGAAAACTATCAAAATGCCTGGCATTTTGTTATCTTTAAGATAAGTTAAGTAAAATGATCTGTTCTTTTAGACTATAATCCAGATATTCTCTGTGATAGAGAGAAAGATAACATGCTCAAATAAAAATTGAAAGTGAAGAAATGATTCAATATATTTAAAAACTGAAAAAAAGCTCACTTAATCTAATATGAATTTTCAAGTTCTTTTTGAACTTTGTCTTCAGTGCAGCTTGCATCCATATTCTATATTTATCATGTATTTAAACTACATTTCGTGTTTAACTAAAAACATTATCGATCTCTGAAAAAGAATCATTTAAAACGCAAATTCTAGTTTCGAAAACTATTAATCGCGTACTGAGAATTGATCGCCATAAAATATCACGAATGAAGACTCGATGGATCCAGTAAAAATGCTCAATTCAAGCCAAAGATCAACATTTCGTTGCTATTGTGCGCCAATGCTCCGCGCGACGTTCTCCGGGACCCCAACAGAAATGATGCGAGGACGTTTTGGGGAGCAGAGAGATTTGTTTGATGGAAATAGCGGTTTCTCTTTTGATACTTCGTGTGCGAGAAAGTAAAAAATGAACTCAATATTATTATTTGTATTGCTGACTACACTTTCAATAGTTTCATATTTCGTGAAAATTATTTCTTTTTATTTATTACAGCCCAAATATTGCTTTTGCGACATTGTAAAAAGTGAGAAGAGGATTATAATGCGCATAATCAGATACAGGAGTTACTACCCTAAACACACTTGGCCAATTCAGTGTTTCCAATACTCAAAGGACGAATAACCTTTAGAAGGGAGAGTGGAAGAGACCCACCGGGAAAACAATCAACAGTTGCTTTGTATTAGTTTTAGATAACTATGTTGAAATAATTAACAGTGGAACTTCACTTCATTGTTCGTTCATGAATCTTACTTGTGAATCGGAACACTCGCTGAGCACAACTGTTTTTCCCGCAGGATCCATGTAAAGTAGGAAAATGCATTTCATGCCAAGAAAAAAATGATCAAACAAATTTATAATTGTGTCCTTATGTGTCCAATTTGGTGAAAGAAAATTACCTTAAGGCTTTTGCCTGTAGTTACATATCGAAACTTGACAAAACTTAGATACGGAATTAGGTAAGGTTGATGTTCCTGAACGTGAAATGCGGTATATCTCTTATTTCGCAGGAAGGTTGTTTCTTTATTGCGTATTCCTCTTCTGACTAAATCTCCGAAGCATATGATTGTGAGACAGAAGGTAGCTCCATAAGTGCTTCCATAGCTCTGGCTCTGTTCTTCCCCCATCTTATCGATGCCGTTGCGATCCATTTCTGACCCCAAAATATCGGCAAATTTTCGTTGACTAATGCTCACGGGGTCTTTTCCATATCCCTTGGAACCGAGTTCGACAATGCTATCAGGCCGAAAATTCGCTATTCAGATACAAGTGTTATCTTCAAATATGCTATCAAGCACAGGCTGACATTGACCAATCCAGCATGTGATGTCACAGTGATCTCTCGCCATTCGTTCTGCGTAACATAGGTAGGGAGTCCTTTTTTATCATGTCAGAATATGATGTTGTTTCGGGGGTGAGATTTTTGGCGTTGTCGAAAAATTGAAATTTTATTATCTGCACGAACATCTCAAAATATTAGCTTTTAATAACGCGTTGACTTCGCATTTACGTAAGCTCTGATTAAAAAAATATATATATAAATAATGACTACAGCAAATAAAAACAAGAAAATGTCATTTTGAGGGTGTGATTATATGAAATGAAATAAATAGGAAATGTGATAGTTTTTAAAACAATATATACGAGACAAAGTTTTTTGGATCGTTTTTAGTATTAAAGTGAGTCCTTCAATGAAACAATTGAAATGAATAAAAATATTTAATTTGCATAAGCACGTGGTGCTCGGCCGTTCAAGAAATGATATTTTAACATGATACATTGAAATATGCTTAGCAGATTTCATTTTAATTTTGTTTTGCTCGTCATGGGAATCACTCCTTATGTAAGTGGAAGCGCTGTTTGATTGTACTTCAAAATCGAGATCCCACCTCAATTTAATATTGTATCCATAAAATATGAACACAAATTTGTTTTCATAAAAATCTTATCACAAAAGAGAGAGCGGGAAAGAATTGTTATAAGTTAATTACCGTTTGGTTTTAAGAAAGGTTTTCAAAAAGTTAAATTGGAGCGATTAAATTTTCCCTAAATAGTTTCAGAACGTATGGATTTTTAGATCAGTCTATCTATTTAAAAATCTTGTGCGTAATGATCATCAAGATATAATGAGACATTCCTCGTCTGTTTACCAAGACTTGTTATTTGTTGTTTCATGAACAAGTGAAAAGACCTTATTTAATGTACACAACAGTACGCATTATATATATTTCTTTCAGTGTCCAATTATTTGGCTGCATAATTCTTCGGCAATCTCCTTCTTCTTGCAAGATTTTGTAATCCTTTATATACTTGTTATTCCAATGACACTATGTTCTCTCAGATAATCAGAACTCTTGGCATATCTTATTGGCTAAAAGGAGATTCTATTAAAAACGTGAATTTTTTGAAAAGGGACTGAGAAATCGATAACTTTGAAATTTTCTGTATCAATATCATCTTACCACTGTCTCTCCGAAATATTACAGAATATTTTCTTTCTTTTACTCAAATAAACAGGTACAATTTGAATCTTCTTTCAACTCAGCCGATATCAATAAGCTTGTGATTACAAGAACAAGACGTGCTGCTCATTTTTACCATATATCTATATTTTTCTGTATAATAAATATAAATAAATGCATTGTAACAACACAACCTAAGTCAATCTCCAATCATTCTTGTGATCTTTTTTCTGTTTCACCATTGAGACCGCAATGCACGCCGTAACACTTTCATTACTAATTCGGCCCAAACCAGCCTCAAAAGTTCTATACTATTCTAATTAGCTGGGTTCGTTTTCAAATGAAGATTGCAAGATGCAATGAAAGTCATTATTAGAGATATCTTCATTTTACAGCCTGAATAAGGCTATAAACGACCTATCGAAGTTAATTTTGCTCTAGACTTGGCCATGTCAGCAGTCAGAAGATTTTAAGCATTCGTTGGCTGTGACTGGGCTATTTGTTATCGTTCAATACTGGACATAAACGCTGGTGGTCAATCAAAACCCTATACGTATGACCAGTGTTAAATCTCGAGTGGGAGACTTCTTGTCAATAAATCATTACGGGACCTTCTACATAAATTTAATTCGTTTCATTTAATCAGTTTTTGATTTTTGGGGAACATATTTCAATAAATATAAATGAAAAGAATATATATATATATATATATATATAATATATATATAAACTGAAAAAATTGTGTTTTTTGTATGCCTAGTTAACTTATTTCTAAAATAATAATATATTACAGATAAATTGGCATAGCATTTTATAAATTATTTTTTTCACATATTTTTTAATGAAGTACTCATAATTCAAAAATTTCCATTGCTCTAAGCAGCAATGGAATTGTTGCCATTTCAGAATAAGCTACAAGTAGACTCTTTTTTTAAAATTTATGAATGCAGAAAAAGCGCAACTTATTTCCTTGTTTCGCCACCAAATTCACAGCGATATTTTGGAATGGGTGCAATGCTGAGCCTTCACCGAAATTCGATGCAGATCTATAATTTCGTACCAAGACTACTTACACATTTTATATACGTAGATCATTATGTATAGTCACAAAACTTTTCTTCAATGCCTAAACTTCTCTGAAGCGTTTAATTGTCGTGTTTCAACTTTTTAACATGGTTGGTTCTCCATTTAGTTATATTTCGTAAAGAAGAGATCGAAATGTCAGATGTTTCTGTATAACTTGAAAACTCTTTTTAGAAAAAATTTCCAAATATATATCAAATTTAAGCGAAAATATCCGAAGTATTCCCCAGATCGCCTGGTTTTCATCATATAATGAAAAAAACACACACACCTAAGGATTGAAATTCTCTTATTTTTTTTCTGTTCTGCACCATAACCATGTCAATATCCTTCACCATTTTCATATTAACACCTAAAATTCGAAATAAGAGTCGGTGGTGGCGGGAAAAGAAAAATGATGCCTGTTATGGGATACGGACGGGCGAAGACATGAGATTCGGGGGATATTTCCACGTCCTCCCACTTTAACTTCGGAAAGACAAATGAGATTTTCTTTCAGCATCCCAAAAATCTATTAATTCTAAAATCCTGAGCTCAGCCATAAATCATTCCTGGGTTGTCGAAATACATTTTCTTCTATCATGCCAAAGGAAAAATGTGTCGGTAGGCCAAAACCTTGGTCGCCCGTCGCTAGAGATCCATAATGGACAGGCAACTGTCGCCAGCCTTTTAACGCAAAGTGAAGAATGACAGAGGAAATAGACCACCGAGGCGACTCTTGCTATCGTTCCTACGATTTACAGATTTCGCAAAGGAAAGTTTACTTTTAACCGGTGAAAAAGTGAGAGAATTCTTTTCCCTTTTTATTCGACTCTCACAAAGGAAATGGTGCGTTTTTCACGTCTTCCATCACATCTACCCGAGTGCCCGTTTATAGTAGTAAGGGTATTTTGAATTCTGCATTGGATTCCTTTTGATTTTCAGTTGTCTGTCACTTGATAAATTATTATTTCTATACTAGAATTTGTGCTCAGTACAAAGTAGGAAATCGCTTTTTTTTTCAAAAGCTATATTTGAAATTGATTAGTATTTGCCTAAATTTAAAGCATCCTTTCTATTTAAGATTTATTTTGAGACTAACTTCACTAATTTAGAGCACATATTTTAGAACTCTTAAATGAAAACTTTATCAAAACACTGCCAAACCTTTCAGAATTAGTTACTGTGTGGTTGTGAGGCTAATTTTTTTTAAACCTGAAGTATGAAAGTGTTTGATTAGCAAGTTCAATTAAGCGAATTAATTTTATTTTCTGTTATGAGTACCGATTTTAAATCATTATTAGGGATATTAAGCAAACTGCATTCTTAATGTTTAATTCCTCGAATCCCTTCATTTTGTACCCGATAAAACCAGTTTCAATTGACAATTACAACTATGTGTGCAAAAAGTCAGCGTGCTCCAATTACATAATAATACAGAGTGATCCATTTTGAATAGGACAAGATAAGTAGCGTAATACGAATTCTGTTAATTCATATGTTCGGCTGAAATAAATTTATTCTGAAACCATAATTATACGAGTTTTAAAACAGCGTACCCAAAATCTCCGTTAGAGGCGACGCTGAGAAATCATTCGCTGCCATCATTATTAAAACAAAGCCATCCATGCTAAAACATATCCGTTAATCGGCATTCGGTAAAAGAACTACAACGTTACAACATGAAACGGTGGGTGAACCAGTTTAAGAGCAGATTAGTGCAAGTGAAGAAATCAGCGCAAGACAAATAGCCGCTAAAGTTGCTGTGGTTGAACAAATGCATGAAATACTTTCACTGATTCCCGAAAGCTGAATGTGTCTGAGCAGCGATGTGGTGTGTGCTACGCAGACAGGCATATGCCTGACCGAAGTGCCGGACTCGTTAACAGGGGATATTATTAACAGAATATGATTGGAACTGAAATACTTCGTAGATATTCACCGAGTCAAGCAAGAGGCAATCATAGAATAGCTATAGAAATTTCTATAATCGTAGTTTCATGATAAATTTAATTCATCAAGATAAATGAATTACGTTTATAGAAGTGAATTAATTTTTCCTTTTAATTCTGAATGCTCCTGTTTTTTGCAACTGAGAAATGCATAAAGAAAGCAGTGACCTTCCCACAGAACGTTCTATTTCGAAGAAAGACAAGCCTCAATTTTGAAACATGCTTCTTATCTGTACAAATTGTGTTTATTATACTGAATGTTGCAAAACTAACCTTCGTCCATTATTTAAGTTTAGTGATACAGCCATCGATTCAGAAATAGGCTACGTGATCTCCCTTTATTCAAAATACTGCGTACATTAAATGTGTTCATTGTTTAAAAAACATGTAAAAACATAATTTTTAGTTTGTGGAACATCCTGCGGCATCCTGGGTTCAAGTTCTGGCCAAGGCATAATCGTTATTCTGTGTTCTATCTATGAGGAATGTGTATGTGCCCCCCTGTAAAAAGGGGCTGTGCAAGCGAATGAGTGTGTGTCATCTTCATATGAGCTAGAAGTCAGACTTCTGCTCTCGAGGTTCATACCCTCAGAAGCTACTGCATCCCTTCCGTTGTAAAGCGGACACGTCATCATCATCATCAGCAACAAAATAAATTTGTTAACTGAATTTTGATTGACTATGCGATTTCAATCGACTTGAACGAAATAAAATTTAAAAAAAAGAAGATTTAATAATAATAAAGGCAAGACCAACATTTTGAATATCTTGAATATTCTGATGTACTTTAAAGGGGATATGTGTAAAATAAAAGATATATTTAATGTTAAGATTAAACTAGTTTTATAAGGAAACAGTCTGCTACATTTCGTAAACCATGTCATATCCTTATGCGAGCTCCAATCTCGTATTGAAAATGAAATTCGTTGAGTAAAGTCGAAAATTTTAAGTAAATTTTAGAATTCGTAGAGTAAAGTCGAGTTACGCCAGACATAAAAGTAATAAAATCCAGTTGTGCAGTAGGAATTTGTAAAGATTTTAAACTAACAATAAACTATGATATACATTATCGGCTGTATCGAATGGAAGCCATTTTTGCTAGAACCGGCCATCTGAGGGGTGCAGCGGTGCTATGTACCGGGGCCCTCTCGAGTGTGGGTGGGACCCCAACGCGATTAATAATTAAAATAGCTATCTGAACAATAATAATGTTACACATATTGAAAGTATACGAGTTTGTTTCCCCGTTGCTGACTGAGCGTCGGCTGACATCGCTATTAAGCGAAGATCGCAGTGATACCTGTAAAAAGGTGAGGGGATTTCATTTATGAATAAGGAAATTCCCTACAGACATGTTAAGACAGAGCGGCTTGCCTGGCGCCGAGAAGTCGAGGCTGAGTTCAAATGGACTTGTAAATCCTTAGCTATCAACTTTTCTTTTTTATAGATCTAATGTAATACTTTTTACGCGTGAATGTTTGTTTATATTTTGTGCGAAAAGGTAAAACGAATAATTATTCTAGTAATGATTGTAAAATTATTACTATAATATTTATTATATTATTATTTTATAATTATTATAGTACTAATTATAAAAAAGTAAATTTAAATTAAACAGTATTTAGAATTTAAATTAAACAATTAACTCCCAGCAATGCACGCAGCATTACTTCTTCATCGGGTATGAAAAGAATTAATGAAGAAGTTTAAATGGAGCAGCGGACGGATATGGAAACATAAAAAGTTTACAGTCTAGTGCAATTGCGCAAAATTTTTTTAAAGTAGATTCACAGTCACGTACGTATTACTTAGGTAATGGCTTATTGTTTGGCATATAGTAATTTGATAATTCATTCTATAAACCGCTTAATACTATTAAATCATAACAATGTCCAGGCTAAGGAAATGTCCGTCTGGATGCCAAAAAAAAAAGAAATTCCTTGGGAGTAATCGAAATACTGAATGAATACGACTCTGAGCTTATGGATAATATAAACAAATTTTAAAAATTAGAAAAAACACCAACACAGAATTGTCAATGAATTAGCTCATATATCACAAGAACAAATTTCAAATTTAGTACATTTTTACAAATAAATGCGTAATTAATTGTGTTTTAGAAAGCTTGTACTTATTGAAAATAAGTTACAAAGTAAGTTTGATTTTTTAAAAAATAAAACTGATAAAATAGTAATAGTTAATTTTGAGTTTCGGAAAATAGTATATATATCAAAAATAAATAAATTAACTAATTAATTAAAAAAAATTGGAGAGGTTTTAAGCATATTTAACAATGGATATTTTACTTTATAACAGATTAAAAGCAAACTTTAAAAAAAATTATGAAATAATTACGATTATTATGTTATGACTATTATGTTACGATTATTATGTTTTTTAATGATGAATAAGACAGATTACTTCGTGTTTGCTGCGGAGAATTTGATCTTAAATAGTTACATAAATTTAAAATAAATAAAAGGAAAATTAATTTTTTGTCATGCTAGATTTTACTGAATTTTCTCTTCTTCTTGTGCAGTCGTTAGACATATAAACAATTATTCAGTGTTAATATTTTATTTACTCTGTTCTTTCTGTACTATTCTGTATAATTCTGATAGGAATAATATATACTTTCAAAATTCCAAGTACGCAAATGATTTTCAGCCCAGTGAATTATTTTTCGAATTTGCTTTTGAAAATTAAAGTCAATATATCAAATACCGCCTATTAGGCGCTAAACGCGCCAACATAAGAAGAATTAATTTCTACCTCTGAGAAATGGACTCTTCCTACAGTAACCTGTATCTATAATGCCCGTCGTAAACATAGACGATTGTCGGCCAGAGATCTTGTCATGGAAAGACAGTAAATGATTTCTACTTTTGATGCTTCCAATAAAAAACAAACTTCATTCTTTATTAGGTATGTAAATTTTGAAGAGAAAATATTAAGTATCAATGAGTCATTTTATATGGTTTATTGAAGTAACTGGTGTGGTTGGAGAAGGGCTAACAAGAGCTCTATTGGAAATATTAATTGAACTTATTATGGATTGTAGTGGAAAGGCAGAAACATGAAAGGGAAATATAAAAGAGTAAAATATACAATAACTTCTCAAAACATTCCTTCAATTTAAGTTCGTGTCTGGCCTATCATACTCTTAATTTGTCGCCGCTTCCGGCAATATATATAGCAATTTTTTTTTTGTTTATTGCTACGTTTCTACTGCATCTACACAAAGATGGAAAAATCTACAAAATCATTTGAACAATACTCTCAAACCATTAAGCGACAATCTCTGGGAATCCAAAATACATACGGTTAAAGCAGTGTTTACACGTTTATAACAAACTTGTAATGCCAAAGAATAATTTATTGATGCAAATAACAACACTACAGCGGTATCCGGTCTATTGGATTCAATAAAGAAATGACGTTTATTTTTTGTTTAATAGAATGGTTTATAATAGTGTCCAAATTAGCTATCAATAAACTATTTGAAATAAAAGTAATTGTTTTCGACTGGGTTTTTAATTTAGTCAGTAAAATTAATACTGAAATCTAAAATTTAACTCATATTTAGACGAAGCAGATGTGCAAACACATAATTTGAATCTTTCAGAACATTTTCTTGAAAAACGAATTCAAAAAAAGAGAAAAAGATACATATTTCGAAATAGCAAAAGATAAAACTGCAGAAAACTTGGTTGAGGAATATAGATTTTTAATTTTAACTCTGTAACAGACACTCTTATTGTAGAGATAGAAAATAAATTAAAAAATATTTTAAAGTAGTCCCTGATGTATAATGTTTAGAAAATCATGAATCAGAATTAGTGTTCTGAAAACTTGGAATGTTTTATACCAACGATGTAGATAAAACCCTAATTCTAATAATCGTTTTGCTACAGGATTTGATTTGGTTTAAAAGGAATTCAAATAACGCTCAACACATATTGGAATATGTACTAATTCACAATTATAAGGAATTACTTCTAAATGCATTAACTGTGTCTACACTTTTTTCGTATTGCCGGTTACTATAGCAAGTGCTGAAGCGTCTTTCAGTAAATTAAAATTAATAAGGAATTTTTTTCGGTCAAGAATATGTGCATAATGCTTAAACGCACTTCCTTTACTATATTATATTATATATATATAAATTTTCCTGACGTAATTAATAGCAAACACAAAAGCACTTGTTAAATAAACAGGCAATAATGTAGGTAAAAAATGTTTATATTTATTTATTTTGTTTACCTTGCAAAAGATTTAGGGCCTCAAATGGTTTCTTGCATCGTCAATATTTTTCAAACATGACTTTTTTCAAGTTAATTTGCATATGAAAGTGGATGTACGAGATCAAAATTTATTAAATCTAATGCAACTAAAGGAAAATAGGTAACAAATCTTTCACAGAATGGGATCTTGTGATCCGATTAAAGTTTGAAACGACCAGGGCTGGCAAGTATAAGAAATATAAATTAATTAAAAGTAGAAAGAAAAGAGAAATTATTATCTTGATATTTTCATGATGTAATATCGTCAAGAGTAAGTTTGGAAAAAAACAGACTGCGTATATTTATAATTTCATTAAGTCATTGATGGAAAACTCTGCAACTGTCAAATAATTTTCTAAAAAGGTATGGACATTTGAAATGTCCAACAAAATAAAGTCACAATAAATTAATTATAAAATTACGTTAAGTTACAGGATTTTTAAAAAAATTTCAGAATACCATATAATTTTCAAGCTCTAATCAAATAGAATTTTTCATTTATTCCGACCTTCAGCATATTATTTTATATCATCCTTGAGGGAAGGCTATGTACATTTACAGTAACTTTTCATGGCTAACAAATTGTCTGTTTCTTTGTAAGCAGTTAATATAATTATTAAATATATCCATTCCATCTTTCATGTTACATTAAAGGCCAAAGCTTTAAATTCTGCATCAAAGGAAGGAAACGAGAACGAAACTCTTAGAAATCACCCAGGAAATTTATGCCGCGCGGCGGCCGATTCTTCAAACAAAATGAATTGACGAAACGCTTCCGATTCCCACTCGTGGCACCATTTGTCGCTGCACAACAGCCGATAAGAAAACAAGTGACAGAATTTAAAAGGCAATCGAAATAATATTAATTAAATTATTCATTAATATGTGCAGTTAAGCCATTCGTTTGGTTCGAGGGCCCTTCACAATGAATGGCGTCCCCGAGCTTCGGGACCCCACGTTCAACAGCTTCATCAGAGCAAATGTGATTGAGATAATGGGCTGCGGTGTGGCTTTTAGAAATAATCAAATTACGTCGGAAGGCATAATTCGTCAAATGGGTCCTGGTGGGGCATCCCGGTGAGACAAATGAACGATACCGAACTGTGAGACATAATATGAAGTAGATTTCGAAATGGTATTATAGGTTATCCACGGATGATATAATTAACCCAGTTGGAACACCTACCATTGTATTGTTCACGGTTCAGAATACTACGTAGATTCTTATGATATATAAATATTTGGACTTTATTGATTTTCCGTTTTGGAGAGATTTAAAATTTTAATTTCCAGTTGGATTAGACTTATTCACATGTTTTCAATATTCACACCCATGGAAGACTTGCGCAGAGTAGAGATCCCTTTTATTACTTATTGTCGATGGGGAGGAGTTTCAAAGAAACAAATCATCCTGCTCATATCCGAATTTTTGATTAATACTGCCTTTTTAACGATATTCATTTCATTTTCTTGGAATTTTTTCCTTCAGTAATATTTTAAAATTCAGCTTGAATGATTTGATTGACAACATTAATTTGATGCAATATTTTTAAATGTTAAGACGAAGTTAAGTTCTGATATTCCTCTATCCTAATGTTTCATTGCAGGTTTTGCCATTTATTAAAGCTACAGTGAATTTTACATCAGCTTTTATTTTATAGCATATACACATTATCATTTACAGTAAACTGATTTAATTGAATTCATATTTTTCGGTCGTACCAAATAGAAAGAGAAATTTTAAAATATATACATATTGTGTGTAAATCCTTAAAAATTCAATAATTTTGAGTGAATAAGTTGACAACTAAATGCAGCTAATTTAATTAATTATGTATTTCATTTTTATAAATAAGCTATTAAGAAATGGTGGCTATGCAGTCTAAAGAAACATTAACACTTGAAAAGTTATTGGTACTTATGTCTGCAGGATTAATTAAAAATTATACTCCATCAATTTTTGATTTGCATGTGTCCTTATTTGATTGTAATAAAAGATTTATAAGAATAATTGAAATGTTTTTTTGAGCATATACATTAGAAAAAGGTTTTTATCTAATGTTTATCTTTACAATTGTAGCATCGACAGCTATGAACGGCAGATGCATTCCCAAACAACATTGTAACATCGGCAATCTAACGAATGCTCGCAAATATTAAACGCATTTCTCGTGCCATTTTCAATTCCATCGGTCAGATATCCCTCATATTACAGAATACTTAATCATAAGAAATGTTTTAAGAAATCATCTGCTTAGTAGCAAATACTTCACATAATACATGGAAATTGCCAGCTGAAATTCGTAAAGGCGAGATATGTGCAGAACTGTCCCGAATGAACAGGAGTTCCTCGAACCCGAAATAATCCAGTGAACAGCAAATATTCGCCTCTGTTAGTTCGCAAAATTTTACAAACATAATGCTTTGAAGTATGCCATTAATTGCTAGTAGATAATGATTCAAAGTTTGTGTTGTTTTTTTAAATCTGCTCTTATGGGGAAAAAAGGCACTTCGAGTTGCATTAAAATAACGCTAGCGATTACTCGTTTCAAACTTTTTTTATAAATAATTATTAACGCATTGAAATTTTGATGGCGCTGTTTTAATTGAAATTTGGCAATCTGGAAAAATTGAAAGCAGAAAATGTTTTAATCATCTAAATCACGAAATGTTTGATAATGATTAAAAAATGTTGAAAATGAATAGAACATGAATTACCTTTTCTCACGACAATTTATTCAGGATTCCTAATAATGTTCATATTATTATGAAGAAAGGTGCGTTGAAAGAAACAGAATTTCAGCATCTTTCTGTAAAGAGAGGAATGGTTGCATGCAGCCTTCATTACTAATTAAATTCTTTTTTTACAATAAAAAGAAAATAAAGGAATTTGAGCTGTTCCAGGACAAATATTTTCAGCAAGTTTTGAGCTAGCCAATTGAGGAACATTTTAATATTTCTTGCTTGGCTTTATTTTTAAATGAATAACATTGCTTTGAGAAAGTATGAGATAAATTTCTAGATAGCATATAAGCATCTTTAGTGGTACAAATTTAAATATAAATGACGATTGTTCTAAATTTGTAATATTCAAAACTTTAGAAGTCGGTCAGACATGATCAAAGAAAATAGAAACGTACATTTATTTATTTAAAAATTTAAAAGTCAAGAATATTTTGTAGAATATAATTCCTTAGGACCAATGAACTGTTTAAAATGTAAACTTCAATATTTGTGAAGTATATTTAAAAATTAAATATTATTATTGTCATTATTTAAATGCTGTTAAAAGTAAAACTAAAACCTGAATTTTACAATGAATTCATGAAATTTTTGGTGAATAATTCTTTGAGATATTATAAATTAGGAAATTTATTGTATCGTGCACATAATATTTCAATGCCAAACGTCTCTGGTTTTAGTTCTCATTTTTTTAAAAAATACGGACTTGGTTTAAATAAAAAATGTCTTTATATTAACTGCAGTTTCATCATTTCTACTTTACTTTAAAATTAAATTTTTTGGAAGCTGACAGAAAATTATGAACAGAAGGGAATAATACCTACATATAATAGTATAATTAAATTATATGACTATCAAAATTTGAAGCTTAAAAATATTTTGCTGAAAATCTCATTATAAGACCAAGTTACATATGGTATTAATTGAATATTTTAGAGAGTATTAATACTGACAAACCAGCTGGTCGCCAATGGCGGCTAATTATTTATAAAAGAGTAACAAAGGTAAATAATTTTAAAAATTCCGCTTTATTAATATAATTTACCCCATGCATGTCATAACTTTCCTCAAATCCGGAGAAAGTTTTAATAAACAACTAGTTTTGAAAAAATATTTCTGATTCATAGAACTGTTTAGTGGCTTTTTAATGAACGCGATGAATTAATGGCTAAGCTATAAAAATAAATAATTATAGTTATGAATCAAGTTTGCATAAAAATATAAGCATTTTTCTAAAAAAAATTATGACTAGCCCTTTTTTCTCTTCATGTAGTAACAATAGTTTATACGCAATTGTATGAATTATTCCTGTTTCATATAATAAAGGAGTAAAAAAAAAATTCCTAAAATTGAAAATAAATATGCAGAAAATAGATTATTTATTCATAGTTCAAATTATTTTCCATTTACAAATGAATGGCAGACAAAATTTAAGCAATAAAATTACTGGGGGAACATATTTTCTATGTATAAACATGTTTAAATGGACATTTTTATTTGTGTATTTTTTAACAGAAAGTATTTAAAATTTAAAGTAAAGTATCACAAAGACTCTTAGCCTTTAATGCACAGATATTATTGCGAGAGACCGCATTAAATGATTTTTTTTCTATTTGACACTTCACACAAATTTAAAATGGATCTTGCTCTTCAGGACAGCCAAATCCAGATGCTAGTTCAAAGAAGTTATAAAGTTAATTGTATATGGGAATTCTCACCATCTGGCAATGGTCTCAATTTCCAATTTTTATTGTCCCTTCCCCCCACAAAAAATAATCATGGTTTAGAATCAGAACTGAGCATTGTTATAGTTTAGCCAATTGAGCGACTGTTAGCAGACTCGGATATTATATCAGTCGTGATGACAACTTTGCAAAACTATCAGGAATTAAATTTTAAGATTTCCTACACTTGCATGTAACTATTTTCTTCCTTGTGACGAAATAAAAGATATCTTTTCTCAATATTTTAAACGCCATTTCCTCAATGCATATTTATCAAAAAATATTTTTTTACCCTTTTCATTTTAAATATTTGCCAGAAAAAGTTCGGAAACGCTGTTCTTTTTGTGCGAATCACAAAATAAATATTCCGTTCTTCAATTCTAGAGTGGATCTATTTTTAGCATGGAAATGGTAAACTTTTCACTCTGAACTATCGATTAGAGGGAATAATCAAACAGATACTTTTCGAGAAGTGCTCTGATTTTAATTAAATGGTGGAGCAGGCGACCAAACACAGAAAACGTCGGTTGGAAAGCTTAATTATTTAGATGGCCGCCAAAGAAGGAGACCCATGCGCCACTTTTCATTACTCTCAATATCTGGAAATACATGGCCGCTAACAGAAGAGGATTTTGTAATTATTTCCTCTTAGCCGGAACATTTCACCGTTTGTTGCACCCCGTATTGGCTCTGTCCCTTTCACCGAACGTTATGGGGTAAAATATTAGGTGTGAAGTTTTGAATTGAGGGTTTTAATGACAGAGAAATGAGAAAAATATCTGCGAGAGAAAAATGAGATGGAAATTTTTTAATTCTTTAATCCTCATTCGTCCAATAAAACAAGCCAAAACAGATGAAACTTTTTACTTTCTCGTAAAGGAAATATGCAGAAAGTACGATAATCATCAAAAAATCCAATTCGAGAGTTTGACGAATCACTACGCATTAAACCACCCTGAGTTGTCCGTCTGTCTGTGATAAAGATAAATCATAAATGATTTTTACTAAACCTACGAAATGTGGCATATGATCTTAACAACATAGTTTTCCACCAAAATTTGAGCAAATTCTCTTTAGAGGACCTCTGTCTTTATGGCTGTTCGAATATAATTTAAATCGACTGTTATAAAAAGGAAAGAACCGGATGGAGGAAATTCGGCGCACATATTTAACATCTGCGTAGTAGGCCCTTACAAATTTTTGAACCTAATCAAAAGATAGATGTATCGTTTGTCAGTCTGTAAATTCTGAAGCTTGTAAATGCGGCAATATGTAAACGCTAAAACTTAAATATATTAATTTTGTGATTGAAATTGCAGCCCTGTGTCAAATTTAATCGTAATCTGGTATCATTTTGGGTTTTATTTTTACCATTCAATTGTTCTTGAAAAGCCTATTACAACCGTATATGATCTTTATATTTGGTTTTGGCTTTTCGACGCTTATAGGCCGGCATTATATATTTTTGATAATTGTTTTTATTCTAAAACCTTATTTTATTCCCTTTCATTACTTTAAACTAATGTTTTATATACAATACATAGATTGTGACGACAGCTGACGATTAAAACTTATACGAGCATCGTAGCTTCTTCGAATCAAAAGTTATACTAATTGCAAATCTCGATATGCAACAAAACAACCTCAAAATGGTGGGGCGCTTCCCCCTCCCACCGCGCGCGATGCGCCACTGTTCTCATTTATCGTAATGAATTCTTTGACCCTTTAGCTATCCAGTGATATGATTTAATTTTGGATGTAGAGGATATATTTGACGCTACAACGCCAAACTGTATCCCCCGATTTTGTTATTTGTAGCTTTTTTTAATTGCCTCCGTATGGTTAGCAAATTTAAAGACGTATTCTCGTCAAAAATCTCGACCGCGTCTTATATTCAGTAAAATTGCTAAATTCTGGCCAAAAAGATTATTGCACATCAGTGTCGTGCTTGGCTCTCTCTGCCTTATTTAAGGCCCGCCATTTTTCTGTCATTATAGGGGATGACATTTATTAGAGGTTATGCGAGAACGCCCGAAGGCTCCCTTTATACAGGTTTATTTTTTATTCAATTGACTTTTAGCTTTCCCATTTTTTGTGATGGATTTTTGCTGCAAAATCCAGCTGTTCCATACAAGACTGGTATTTTCCCGTTAGCTGTGGCTTCAAACAAAGCACATGTATGCAGTGAAAATAATCCCTCACAAAATTTTAATATTTAAGTCCAATCGCATAGTCACAATATCCATTTGACAAAACAGTTAGCGTCTTCTGTCAAAAAATAAAATAAAGACCTCTTCTTCCTAAAATATAGAAGCTTGGACTAATGAAGTAGTCCTTGAAAACTCTTAATCAAAATAGACCCCGCTTTGGATGTATAGAACAAAAATTTTTTGAAATAAATTAAGATAATCTTAAAACTGGGATTTTCGTTGACTAAATGAAATGACTCATAAGGATTATCATTTCGTGGATTCCATGAATGAAATAAGCAGAAAAAATTATTTCTCTTAATTGTCAAAAACTCTACGGACAAGAATAATAACGATTAAATAGCAAGGTGTTTATAGAATTTACTAGTAATACGACAATAAAGTTTTATTACTTTGCACGGCCATTAAGACTTTTTCTTTTAAAAAATGGGTTGTAATAGAGAAGAACAAGGTGGATGATTTCACCAAGATATTGAGAAAAGGGATGACAGAGGCAAAGACGCCCACGATGCTCGTATACTCAAGAAAAATTATTTTTGGAATATGCGAATCGATTGTATAAACTTAGTTCTCTCAGAAATCACAAACGTTTATTCCGGAATGGAACGAAATAAACTTTTATTTTGTTTTTATTTGATTCTTCTCATTTTAAATGTGTAAATAACAAATTATACTGAATGAAATATTTCTGTATTTTTCCAAAATAATTGAAATGTTTTACAAAATTTGATATGTCACTTTTTTTACCCTTCGGTATAAGTATATTTCAATGTATTTAAGTATGCAATGTTATTGTCATGTCGTGAAAATAAGAAACTAGATGAAAGTTAGCGTTATATTTGTTTTACGCTTATAAAATGTTAAAAATGCACTTTACCAAATTTATTGTGTAATTGGTAAAACTATTTACCGATCAAATTTTTGTCAAGTGAGAAAACATTTTGTGCATTTTAATTAGTATTCATTTAAATGTTTAAGATAAAACTAATTTGAAAGCAAATTTAATCATTCATTAGGTACCCTTATGTAAGTTTACAAAAACGATGTTGAATTAAAAGCAATGCAGTTTTAATATCAAACTATTTTCCTGCAGAGTTTGCTATGTTTACCATTGGCTAAATTATAGAAAATATTAAAAAAAAATTATGAATGAATACGCTGATAATGAATTGCTTATTTGCATGAGAATTAAAAAGAGTAGAAAATTTAATCACATAAACTTGTTTGTGAAGCATGGGAAAACATCAAGCAGAAACAATTTGTTCGTTGCTCCCTTTTCTTATACTGTAAAGAACTACTATACAGTATACTTCTTCGACTATAAAGAAAGATAATAAATACTTGTTTATACACGAAAGATTGCTTGGTCAGTAGCAGTATATTTTACCTTTACGAAGAAAGTTTAGCTTCTGAAAAAGCCTTTACAAAAAAACTACTATCATTCTGAGTTGGAAAGAAAAAAGAAATATTCCTCCGGCCAAAATCACCCGAGCAACCTTTGATTAACGGCCATTCCCATTCTTTCTCGTTTGATGCATAAAGCAAACAAAACTCAATTGCAGATCTCGTGGAAATTCGGAAACAGATAACATTGCGCCGAGAGGTTAGCTTTCTTCGACAGACGTCTAGTATTTGTAGACGGAGCGGACAAAACCTTCCGCCGGCTGCTTTCTGGAAAGAATCAACTAGCAGCTGAATCCAGGATAAAACAATTTTTTGATCCTTCATCTAAGAATAGAAATAGTATTGGTTTGAAGTGCAGTTCATCATAATAAGTATATTTCGCTTGTATTCGAATATTCTTTATTAAAAAAAGGGATTTAAAAAAAAAATATCTGCAGATGTTTTTTGTAAATGAATTATGAAATATTTTTGACATTAAAACAAATTTACATTCAGTTTTCTCTTTGTTATATCTAGAAAGATAATAAATGAATTTGTTATATTATTTTTGTGACATTTCGTAAAGAACGATATATTGTTTTGACATATAAAAGGTAATTCCTGGGAAGATGAAAAATAGAAATTGTAGAGGAAATGTTCATTATTTTATAAACTTATTTCTAAAACCATATATAGGTTGGAATTCAAGAAGGTCACAGGACCGACCTGAAGGAGTTGCAGATTCAATCGGAAATAATTTTCAACAGTAACCCATCTAGCTTTCGTTCAGAATATAAAATTATTTTAATAAAAACACATTTTTAAAAGCATATTTATTAGTTTTCTCTTTAAATTATTATCACGTTAGAACATGTTGTCTTTGGCATGAGGCGAAAAATAAAAATATTACCTGCACGAGCATGTAAAAAGACTCAGCTTTTAATAAAGCCTTGCCATTGCATTTTCAAAAAGCTCTGATTAACAAAAATAAGTTAATGATTGCCACAAATAAAACCTAGAAAAATGTCATTTTGATCGCGTGATTATATGAAATGAAATAAATAGGAAATGGGATATTTTTTTAGTCAATAAATGCGAAAAAGTTTTTTTTGGATCATTTGTAATACTGAAGTGACTCTTTCAATGAAACAAATTATATTGTTATTCATTTTTATGAACTTGCACGAGCACGTGGTGTGTGACCATTCAAGAAATTATGTTCTGTTATGGTATATTGAAATATGCCTAGCAAATTTCATTTTCATCTCTTTCTTATTAATTTCTTTTCAATCATTAATGTTTATTTTATGCATTGTGGAATCGTAAAATGATTTTTTTTCTTAATTCAAAATAAAATAGTATCACTGATATGAAATTAAAATTAAAGCCACTTCGTTAATAAGTAAAACTAAAAAAAAAAACTAAAGTTGCATATTGTTAGAGAGATTATAAAAATATGCACAAGTTGAAAACTATCATATCTAGAAGTAAGTAAGAGTTCCATAACAAAAGAAGATTTTCATCATTTACAAACGTTGAGAATTCCGTAACAAAGTACTAATTATTCTGTTTTAATTTTGGAGGATTTCACTTGTGTATTATTATCCCATTTGACAAATTATCTATCGGGGGGGGGATTCCTGACGATTGCATCTCAGAGCCTAACTTCCAGACGGTTTTAACTAATGGAAGTTATATTTAGAAACAATCGCTCTCTTCGTTGGAATCTTACTACTGCAAATGAAAATTCGGGTAGAGGGATGGCATTCCTTCCATTTTACGTCCGTTTTGGTCTGAAAGGAAGATCTTATGCTCAAGATATATATGGCTTGATGCACATGAAATCTGGCAATAGTTTTGCTGTGCTGAAGGACTTGAGAGAGTACTGTATAGAATCAGATATCATATTCACCTTTTTACCTCCATTCTAGATGATACGGTCAAATCCAAAGTAGTCTTCACAAAGTAGCTTCCCCGCGCACTTCTCTTTCAGGTCATTGAAGAGGTTATTAGTCAATCCTTGCAAACACCATTATTATGCTAAAACTATCTTATGTCCTTAGTAGCCTGTAGGGGATCTCGCATGAATGAATATTAAGAGAAAGGCAATGAAACTATAAAGTGAATTAAAAAAATTTCCAGACAGGTTTCGTAAGAAGGGTACTAATGATTGCTCAATCATAAATATTTTATTTATGTCATTCAGCCATAGAAAAAAAATCTACTTTTGTAGTATATGATGAACATCTGTGAAGCAAGACTAGGTTTTCATGTGCGGAACAAGAAATAATATTTCGAAATGTAACTTAAAATTGAATAATATTTCTTTAAGTACATGAATGCATTTATGGTACTGTTTATATGTAAGCATTATTTATCACATTGTTTCACGTGTTGGAAATCTCTGATTTCAATCTAATCACCAGAGTTTATTAAGTTTTTATGTGGTGCGAAAAAGATAAATTAACATCTAAAAAGAAATAATAAGTTAAAATGGAAAATAGTTGAAAAAACAACCACCCGCAGGTCGGTAAATGAAAAGGAATCGCATTCTATTGAATTGAAAATGAATAGGTAAAGAACAGAGGCATTGTACACTTATAACCATTAATTTTTAAACGTAAAGGGTCTTTGCCATTTTTGCATTTATATATCTCTTTTTATGAATAATTTCGCCCTTAACACCTATTTATTTTTAATATAAGTGTAGTATAATATATTATTTTACATTGTAATATGTTTTTCCTTGTATATATATATGTAATATAGCAATGACTTTTTTGGAAAGAAAATACTTGGCTGTCATAAAATTACAAATTTATCCTTTTTCTTCAAGATAAAAGAAAGAGTCAACTATCCAAACATGTTTTTGAAAAATTCTTTGTTAGAGTCATGACCGTTTAGCGACACAGTCTGAAAATAAAGGTGGAAAACAGAAAAAGAAAGCATAAGAAGTATTTAAAACTTTTATAGCTTAGTACAAAATTCAAGCATTTTATTTTCTGTTCTTGTTAGAATTTCATTGGATAACTTAAAGTTCATCCTATTTATAAGCTATTATAAAATAACTTTCTAAAACTCGCATAAATTTTAATTATATGTACATTCTGCGTATGTAAAATTATACAGAGAATGTACTACTATTAAATTTGATTCCATTAGCGTAATGAGAGTACGAAGAATGCATTAATAATTTGTGTATGTTGGGTAATATAATGCTTCAAAAATATACTTGAAAAGTATTAGCATATATTTAAATTGTATTTTGTATTTCATAAAATACAAACTAATCATAAGAGAATTGAATATTAAATGATGCACGATCATCATTTCCAGAGGAGATCATCTTGAAAGAAGCGAGAACAAGAGTTAAAGATTAAATATAAATATAAATCATTGAAAAAAGTTTAAGTAACTATTCTATTTTCTTAGAACACAATTTTTTAAAAAGATAACTAAAAATGTTTTTTATATTTTTCTAATAAAAAGGAATACACACATAACCAGGGAAGTTAGGATGAAATAGATTCGACTTCCGTTACAAAATAGTATAGTTTGCTATAAATAAAGCGAACTTTTTTTTCGTTAACTAAAGAAAACTAAGGAGCAGAAATTTACGATGAAAAAATTTATATAATTGGGAGATATTTTCTTTGACTTTAAGTATAAAAATCAATTTTCGTATGATAATGGTTTTGGAAGTTGCGATAAAAAAACTACGAATTAATACATAGCTTGAATATTTAAAATTTAAAAAAAAAACCCTCAGGAGAACATATTCTCGTCCACCGAATTGTATTTGCACCGCGTTCAGTTCAGTGGTTTAGCCAGTAGAGCGACAACAGAGAAACATGCATAAATGAACTTTTGTTACTAGTAGGAACTAAAAATTATTTTTGAATTATCATGCAAGTTGTTTAAAAATAAAATTCTATTTGTCGTGAGTCAATTTATATGAAACTACATTAATTTATTTATTAAATACATTTATTTATTTATTAACCCTTTATCTCTTGAATTATTTTGCCATCAATTTTCAAATGACATTTTTACACCAGTAGTTACGTTTCCTTGCAGAATAATCCCAGAGAACCCAAGAGAAAAAATTTAATTAATAGAAATATCTTAACTTAATTACTTAAATATTTTTCATTTCTATTTTAGCTTATATTAACTTCTTGCTATTTTGGTTACATTCTTCATGCCTTTTAGAATACTATAGGCGAAAATAGTCATATTACGCAAATATAATCCGGATATAAATGGTACTTATTTGTACCATCAGTAGATAAAGGGTTAAAGTAAATTTATTTTGTAATTGTGCAGTATTTCTGAACTGATCTGAATACCGTAGAATAGAAATTGATCTAAATACTTCTTCTGAAAATTATTTTTAATCCATTATCATGTTATATAAAATATTAAAGTTGGTAATAGCAATACCTTATTTATTTATTGATTGATTAATTATTCCATGCGATAAGCCATGCTTGATTTTTTTAGAATTCGTATATTAACAAATATTTTCATGGTACTATGTCATTCAAAACAAATAAAGAAATTACGTGTCTAAACTCTTTTAAATTATAAATTATGTATCTTCCATTATTATAAATTCATTAAAAAAACAGTCTGAGGAGCGATGCAGTTTAAAATTAGGCTGTCGGGGAAAATTTACAAAGAGACAAAAAGGAATGAAGAAAAAAGTCATTAAAATGCTTTCAGACCCTTTCTTTGAAAATTCCGCACTACCCAGCTCAGCCACGCATTTTAATCTTTTTAAAGTCTTCTTTTCCGCTCAATATAATCACCGAACTGATTTTTTTTCCTTTGGCAGCCTTAAATGGATTACATTTTCTTTTCACGAATCGCCCTTCTTCCTTGTGGTAGAATAAAATCCATATGAATGAAAGTTGTCCTCTTGATAAGCGATTTTCTTCTAGAGAAAAAGAAGAGTATTTTCCCCATCTGATTTTCCCGCATGTACCGGAAGCGCTGGAAAGCGGTTCCGCAATGAATGTTCCAAAAAGATGTGGTGAACACCCGAGTACTCAGGAAGCTATTAGGAAAGAAAAAGGATGAATTTGAATTTTCCTTTTCTTTTCTTTTCTTTCATTTTCCTAAAGTAGAGAAAAATGCAGAGTTTCCTAAGGTTTAATAAGTACTGTCTTGAAAAATTCAACAAAAAGAAAATAAAATCTGAAAAGTTTTGGGTTGATACAAAGTTCTGTGCTGGAAGAAGAATGTCAAAGGGAAATTTTCTTTTTCAAAACAAATTTACTCCTTTTAAGAAAGGAGAGGAGGGCGTAAACTGTGGCGAAGTATACCGAGTGGCAGAGAAAATGCATTCAGTTTCATCTCTTTCCTATTACATAGAAGGGACTATTGACGATTTTGTGCATTTTCCTAATATCTGATTCGGGAAAGAATCGAAAAGGTGACTTCTTTTTTGACTGAAGGAAATCTTTCATTTTTTCCAATCAAAAAATTAATATAATTGAAATTTTATGTGAACGTCAAATTATTTAGATTTTATATTTTGGATCTCGCTTATTTTACTTCACAAATTTACTGTGGGAAAGTTAAAAGGCACGACCTGACGGTGATTTTTCATATTATTCAATAAATGAAGAAGTTATAAAGTGCCTTAATGCTCTTTAACTCTCATTTTTTTTGTTTGTATGACATTCCAGCAATGCACGGCCGATAAGTTTCCAAAGATGTCGAGGACAAATGACTTTCCACAATATACTCTGTCAATTTCTTCATCTCATAAAAAAATGAGAAATAGAACTGTTAAATACGTCTTTTGATGAATCAACATCTTTTTTTACGAATAAAAAGATATTTGGAAGTAATCTCCTTTTTTTCTATCGATTTTCTTTTTCTCTTTCCCATTATTTGCAAAATGTTATTTTATGAAGAAATTGAAGGGTTTATAATGAGAATTCGTTAAAAACATTTTCAGTTATTGGAATTATTAACGTCCAGATTTTGAAACAAGGCAAAGCTATTTTGTGGTCCTTGCATTTTATCTATTAAGTTTGAGTAGATGAAGAAGGCCCTCCAACATATGTTCCCGAATTTCCTCACCATATGAGAGGAAATGGAAGTCCAAAATTAACATTTTGAAAGTTCCGGAAATAACATTGGGTAAATTTTAAATTTCATTGAAAAAATGCGGCGCTAATATCAGTTAAAAGTTTCAATACAAAAAATATTGTAACCATAAGTATAAATAAAACTATAAAAATTTTGGATTCATAACAGTTAAAACATTTCCTCTTAACTTAATAATTAATATTTATATGCCAGAACTACTGTTCCAACTCATTTCCTCTTGGTTCAAAGTATTTAGCCAATTTTTAGAGTCTCTCTCAGAGGCAGGTTACTATCTCTATCACCGATAGCTTCTTGTTTTATTTAGCTGCAGCGATAGTATAAGAAACAGTATATGGCTGTTAGTGCTTCGACATTTTATTCGTGGAACTAAATGTGCACATACAGTTTTATTCGTTGGTACAGTAACCGTAAACAACGTTGCCTTTTTTTTTACTGCATCTTAATCCCTAAAACATTTTTTTAATATTTTTTAATTGGTCATCAGGAATCATGTTTGCATCTTGACTTTCATCAAGTCGATAAACAGCCCGACGCTGAAAGAGGGTCTGGGACACGATGGCTGAAAAAGCCATTGTCGATGTCGATTAGGTACAATATCGAATCAGATCCTTTTCAGTCTCTCAGTCTGCCCCGTTGATGGAGGGCTTGCTTTTCGAATGTCATCGTTGAGATGGAAGCCTTCGAACGCTGCTCTCCTTCCACGCCACTCGCATTGCCATCTCTGAATTTTTTGTGAACGAGAGAAAAACTCTTTTACAGACTATAAAATTTAATTTAACGAAAGATAAGACAATGGATATTACTTTATTAAAATAATTTGTAAATAACCATTAACTTTTTATTTGCTTGAGTTCATCGTCAAGAAATTTAAACTAAATTAATTAACGGAAACGAAAAGTGAAATCTTAAAAAAATATCTCCCAAATTTAATCAGTCTACGGGAAAATATATTTTAAATAGAATTGTACAATGAATTATAAATTATTGATTTCCAAATGTTTGTTTTATTTAAATAACCTAAAATCTGGAAATTCATTTATTTCCTCATCTTCATCTGGCAGATAATCATTAAGGCTATCTTAGATATTCATCCTGGTGGATTTTTTTAACCTGACCTTATGAAAGATTTCCGAGTTATGACAGAAAAATGTCTTTTTCTAAAATAAAGAGAGATAGTAGGGGATTTTTTTCCATAATAAATAAATGTGATCATTTTATGTCATATTGCTACCAAAGAAGAGCATTAATGTCTTTTGTAATGCTCCTTTCCTTTATTCCATTCCTTAATTATGTTTCCATTTTAGGATTATTCCTTTTATTCCATTCCTTTAATTATGTTTCCATCGTTTAGTATAGAATTAAGTTTTTATACTGCTTTTTTTATAAGTGACAGTTCTTATTTTTTATTGTTTATTATTAATTAAGAATAGCTT
>JAOUZG010015456.1:1891114-1971915 GCA_026289955.1 Argiope argentata | reverse complement strand
TGTGTGTGTGTGTGTGTGTGTGTGTGTGTGTGTGTGTGTGTCAAGAACGTTTTATTCAATTTACTGTCCACCCAAACCCAAAATGTCGGGGCATTTCCAAACCATTCAGAAGAATCTTCAGTTAATTGCAACTCCCCGGCTGGGAATGCAGATCGTTGGCAAGATGAGGCAGAAAACTTAATTGCACCCTTGCACTAATGGCGTATGAGGACTTTATTATCTTTAACTAAATTGAATGCGATGCATCGATTTAATGCAAGTTTCATGTAGCCCCATTCAGAAATCTTCTCGGGGATTATGTGCAGTCCTGTTGTTAAGGCGAGGCCACATTATTTTTAATGCGAGCATCGTGTTTTTGAAGAAAAGCAGCTTCTTCCGAATTATGGGAAGTCATCATATGCAAACACTTGTCTAATGCCCCATCTTTTAGGAATTATTATTTGCCTCATCCTGTTAAATGGTAGAAAGGAATTTGTCTAAGTTGTTATTGCTTTGAGAGATCAATGTTTAAGGTTCTGAGTTTACTAATTTCATTACTAACACCCTATTTCTGTAGAGTCATAATTGTCCCCAGAATGTTGACAGTTTGTAGTTTAAACTATTGAAATGAAAATAACCAAACTATTAGTGTGGGTTAGCCAACTAATTTGTCAGATACGCTCATTGATGTCATCAGCCTGTGTTGAGTGATTTGTCTGCTCGCCACGTTTCATTTCTCGTCTGTTCTGTGAAGTACTGAATGCACTTAGGATAGCATTTTAGTAGAATTTGAAGTTATTTACACAATACCTGCCAGAAATGTGATAAGGCGTGAAATTCTTGATTAACACCTCAAGTTTTATTTGATTCACGGTAAACTTTTAGTTCTCATGGTTTTAATATGCAAGAACTTATTAAAAATGCTGGTGGGATCGCCTCTGATGTCACTGATTGTAACTGAATGCGTCGCTGCTGCTTATATACTTACGGTTGCTAGGTCTTTCTTCTAATTTTATAGAAATTTATATATATTGCCTGCGTTTGTGGTAGATCCCTCTGTTTGTTTTGCATTTATTTGTGTTACGCGTTTGTATTATTTCGCATTTCTCATTTATTGACTTTGTTTTATCATGGATTAATTCGATTTAGTGTGCATCTAAATGAATACAGCTATTAATTTGTCATAAATATACCGGAATTATTTATTTTATGTTTGTGACAGTTATTAAAACAGCTTTAGAATATTAAGTGAAACGTTACTGAATTAAAACACACCTGAACATTTTTCTACTACAATGGAATGCATGACGAAAGTCCTGAAAACATCTTTTAAATTCTTATTCACATTAAAAATTTAAAAAATAAATTCGGATGCAATTTCAAAGCTTATCCTATAAAAATATGAATTATTTTCAATAAGAGAATATAGTTTTAAGAACAAACAAATTTTCATGAACATCTATTTGAATAACTGTGAATGCGTATGTATATATGCAACTGATAGGATTTTGCAGGGAGTCCATTTAACCTTGAGTTGTGAAATTTATTGTCAAGAAACGTTTGAGAGGTTTCACATGGGAGCGAGTTTTATGAGTTTTTTAATTGATTAAAATCCAAATTAAACTAAATTTTTGATTTTTCTATGGTAACATCCGATTTTTTTCTTGAACAGAAATAATTTTTACACATAAAATTAAGATCAAATATTATTTATTTAATGATAATAATTGTTTGTATGTATGTATTTTCATATTTTTAATTATTAAAAAAGATCTTTGTGAAAAGTTTACAATAAAATTATTATTCTGCAGGAGTATTCTTATGCTTTTCCTTGTTTCATCAAATGTTTAGTCGCGTGTTTTCTTCCCATGATTGAACTCATGAAACTTCTGTTCTTTTCAATCCAAATTCTTTGGCAGTGCCCTTCTAGATTTTAGGCTGTCTACAAGTTTTCGTGCATTGTTTTTATAACCTAAGTATATAGCCCAATCATGATATTAATTAGGTCGTAAAATAGCCCTTGCATTCTGAATGAGTACAATTCCTATTTCATTTCCTTTCTTTATATGCTTATTTCACCAAGTTGAGGTATTGCTTAATGTGCTAAGATAATACGAATAAGCTACTCCATACTATTTTAATGTTGGTATCAAGTACGCGGGAGATCAGAGATTGAAGCGTAGCAGGAGTTACCGTTTTCTTGCCATTTTGAATTTAACTAGACTACGTTCAAAAGTTTTTAGTACTTGTAGATAGGAAAGGTTCAAAGAACTAAAATAATATTTGAAATAATGGGAGTATTCTTTTGAATAAGCCGCAAATGTTAAGCTATAAATAAATGAAGTCAACCACAGTTAATTTTTTTGATAAATTAGCTGGTCGTGTTTACTGATTGTTGTGGATATTTAACTAATGCTGTAACGAAGAATTAGCTTTCTTTGCATCATAAATATTCTCAAACGAATCCCAAAGAATGATTAAATTCTAAATTTCTAGGACGAAAACTTAAATTTCTCCCAAATATTATGAAACATTTTGCGAGACTTGAGTTAGTTTTTAGAGACTTCATCAAAAGTATGTTAACTGAATTAATTGCTTAAACAAGGATTTATTTTATAGCATAGAAAATGTATATGCTTTATTTCTAATTCCAAGAACATAATCGAATTCGGACTGAAATCTAACTAATGGAATTTACAAAAAGGACAAAATAGGTTTTTATGGCAGCTTAATAATATCTAAAACGATAATCATATTCAAATGCTTGCGATAAATAAGGCTTCTCGGACCTATATTTCTTTTTCCTGAATAACAGGATCTAGAAACACAAAAGAAGGAATTCCAAAGCATTGTTGACTGTTGTTTATTACACTATTGTTCAGTTCGCTAATGTTTTTCGGCTGTTTTAGTACTTTTATTCTTGTAGCTGTTTAATACACCATTTCAGAGTTTATTGAGACGGTTATCAATAAAACGATTCTAACTGTTTTTGCAACTGTTTTAAAGGCTTGAAAAAGGGTTTAACGTGAATGCAGTTGAAATGATTGCTTTATTACTTCTATTCTTGTGTTTCAATAACGTTGTTTCGTTTTATTGCAGCAATCGGTTTTTTTAACATTAATTTTTATTCTTCGGCCCGTGTCGGCATCCTTGTTAAAGTTCAAAAACGAGGGTGGAAAATGCTTATGTTTATTTCATTTCATTCATCATGAGACTGGAAACGCACATTTTGCTCTGACTAATAGTTAATTAATAAATATAATAAAAAGGACTTCTAAAAATCATGATTTATTAAAATAGTGCACAATTGTTTTTTCTAGACTTTCATTTACTTTTCGCGTTTTTGCCTACTATGTATAATTCATTTTTATAAATTTTATAGCATTTAAATATAGTTTTTTTTTCAAACATTCGTTGCCAAGTAGAGCCGCTGATATAAAATCGTAATTTAATTAATTTAATCATTTTTATGATAATCAAGTAACAAAATAACTAAAATATTTGTTGTCATCAGAAATATACAGACGCAAACATTTCAAAACTCTTGTCTTTCCGGAAGAATGTGTAAAATGTATTGCAAATTTTTAATATTTAAACTAGAAATAAATAAATTTCTTCATTGGCATCGCTTGATTTAACGCCTGATTAACTTGCTATTATGTCTTTACTTTTATGAGTATATGTATACACTTTTACGAAATAATTTCCAAAGTTTCTTTTATAGGTTTCCCCTGTCTGTTGTAAGGGCCAATTTCGCACGACTAAATAAACCTCAGAATTCTGCAATATTTCTCTACGGAATTGGTTTTTATCCGCATTTTAGAAGTGCATCTGCTTTTAATTTATCTTGGCTCATGCTGTTATTGATTTTCCTATTTCCCTACTTCATTAAAAATTCACTATATATTCACTATATATAGTCTATAACCATTCCAATATATTACAGAATTATCTAATAAGTTTTACAAGACTATTTCGTGATATTTTCAGACTGTTCTTCGTATCATTTTTAAATTAAAGTTTTGATATACTGGAGATTCAATCTTGCATTGTTATTTTCGTAAACGCAAAAGAGAAACCGAGTCGTCTTCGATCATTAATATTTCTTAACGAACTCACTGGTGCATAAAAATTTGTTGACAGAGGATTTCTTTCAGTTTTTGTGACAAGCGCATAATATATTAATAAAATGTTCTGCATTATTTTAAGGATTATTAAAGTTTTAAGCCTTCAAAATACTTAAATGTTGAGTATTTATTTCCTCTCACTATAAAGCGATAGAAAACCCTGCATCTTTAGAAGTTTTGACATCTTAAAGAGAAAAGGGCATTTTAAAGAAAAACAAATCCCATACGAACTCTCTAGTTTACAAAACATTGTTAAATCTGGCGTCAAACCTAAGTTCTCGACTTCCGACATTTTATAACATCATTAAAGAATTTTTGCATTTTTTAACATACCCAAATTGCTCTAAGAAGATTAGTCAAATTTCTCGATTGACCCGAAACATTCTCCTTAAACAAATTTCCCCCCAAAATCTTCTTACTCGATTTGTTCCCTCTGCAGAAAGAGGCGCAACTAGCGAAATGAAATGGCTCAGCTCGAAGAAAGTTAATGTCAGAGGAAGAAGAAGAAGAAATATTTTTCCCATCTTAGAAACTCTGAAACGGAATTTATTCCAAGCAGAGGGCATGGGAAGTCGAATAAATAAGTAGGTCGGATGGAAGAGAGAAGTTAAAATTTTCCATTCACGTTAAAAGAAAAAAAAATCTTTTTCCTGTTGGCTTTAGTAAATTTCCCGCTTCATGCGCGTCTTCCCTCCGCCATAATGCGATTCCACAGCGGACTTTAATCCAAAAAACAACATGTTTATTTTGTGCATGTAAAATTCAGCAAGAACATAAATTCATTCTGCTTAGAAGAGAAGGAGGAGGAAAAAACAATAATAATTCAACTGAAAATTTTACTTGTAAAAAGAGAATTCCGAAGTTTTCCTACTGCAACTTTTGCCATGAGTGATTTTTATATTTTAGAGTGGAGACTATCACATTACTTTCAGAAACCCCAAATAGAGTAGACTGAATATTGTTGCAAATAATTTTTATTCAAAAATTTCATTTGGTCTGAAGATATAAATATAAGCTTAAATATGACATGAGAGACATTTTTAACGAACCAAAATATTTTTCATTTCTAAGTTTTAAGAATTTTGTTGTTGCACTTGTAATTTTTTTTGTATTATTTTTGCTATGAAAATATAGTGTACTTATTGTAATAAAATATTTCAACACATTTGCTTTTAAATGTGAATTATTTATTAAATATGAGAACTGAAAACTATAGAACTGTGTCATTCTCTCACCTGTCCAACTTCAGTTGGCAATAATAAGAGTCACCAGATTTTCCGAAATACAGGAACAAATGTCTTATTTTTAAACAAATATATGATCAATTTTAAGAAACTCTGAAGAATAACGAGGATTTTTATTTCAAATTCTTAATTTTTAAGTTATTACTATTTCTTCACAACATAAAATCTTATATTCTTATCTATCATATTGAATCCTGCATTTCTGAATAGTGAACTAAGTTGACTATTTCTCCCCCTTTCTTGTTCTTGCTACAATGGCAGGAAAGAATCGATTTACTTGAATTAAGCAGATTTTACAAAGAAAAATTTATTAAAAATGAATCGGAAGGAGCATAAAAGGCGTATGAAGACATTTAGCTGCTATTTTGAGGTAAAAATGAAATTCTTAGTTGTTTCTTTTCTTTAGTGAATTAGAGTTAGCAATTTATATAAAAATGAATGGAATTGGTTCGAAGTATTCCAATAAAATGTTATAAAAAATTTACTAAGAGAAATAATGCAGTACTAACTTAGAATTTTTTTGGCTGTTACGCCGGGATCTCAACTGAATGAACTCTGGATGGTCGGAGATCTGAAAGAATGAAATTCATTTTTATTTAAACCATATTGAAAAATATATAATTATAAAACATTAAATGTATCAAATTCATACCGACTTTTATTGTGTATTCATTTAAATATAGGTTTTTTCCCCAAATGAATTAGGACGATCGTGAAGGAATTTAAAAAAAATTATAAATAGTTACAGGAAAAATTATACGGAGTAGGGAGAAATTTTATTAGCTCACGTAGTAATATCAATACGTGCTCTTGGGGGTGGGGTAAGATCACAAAAATAATAATCGATAAATGGTCATTCTGACTACTGCACTGTCGCAATTATTGATGCTGCAATTATTCAATAACCACAGCATATCTTAGCATGACAGTAAACGCAGCATAGATGTTTCAATCTTCTATAATTATTTGCAAACTTCATGCCTTTGGGATAAGTCATACACTTTGTTTCAACATCTTCTCTACATATAATAGAGAATGGTAGCAAAACAGAATGCGGCAAGAATATTTCGTAATTCCCGCGCAATCTAGTTAGGTCCCAGAAGGCAGAGATGCAAACGAATCATTTATGCTCAATCTGTGTTCTGTTTTTCTTTTTTCTAATCGAAGATGGGCGAAAGTATTCCAATCATCAAAAAATTTGAACTCGACATTTTAACAACCTTCACCGCTTCAAAGCTCTCTGAGTCCGAAAAACTCAATGTAATATGTCTCTCCAACCAAGACAAAGATGTTGGCAAATGTTGTGATCTAGACGGATGAACTTTGGTAATTTTATCCGTCCATCCAGTTTGTAGATTTCAGTCACAATTTGAGGAAACTTTATTCACCAAAAGTCTGTCTGTACGAATATATTCTAACACGACCACTATAAATTAAAGGCTAATGGATAAAATTTGGTACATAAATTTAACTTCAATATTGTAGATATCTATCAAGGTTTGAGCTAAATCTAATAAAAATTTGAACGTCTGTCAACTCTACTTTTCAGTGCATGTAAACGCGATGGTCCAAAAACGAAATGACTTGAATATATCCAATATGTAATGCTATTTTATTACTGACATTGTAATTTTGTACGAAATTTTGATTTCAATTGATTGGAAGAAAACGTCTGAAACGTCAAATTTCCCTTTTTTAAAGATGATCCAAGAAAGTTTTGGGGAAACCCTTTCAATTGTTTTTGTTTCTATAAATGTTTACAAATATATTATAATCATTGTTATCACCATTGATATGTTGATATACACCTCTGTATATATCATGACGTATCATTAGTCAAGAACTTAAGTAAAATATTTCGTAATAACTGGGTATATTTACATGGCTTAAAAGCGACGTGATTAATAAGGAAATAAATCAATTTATCAGAATTAGCAAATAAATCTTGTTTTTCAACTAAATCAACAAATTAATAGCCTTCAAAACTCTTTCAACATTGCGTCTATAAAGACGCCAGGAAAATGATAAAGGTTCAAAAACTTTTGTTTATAAGCACAATTTTAATTAATTGATTATCATCTAATTAAAAGGTATAATTATTGAATTTAATTAAATGAAGATAAACTTAAATTTATGGAAATACATTTATGAAATTTCTGTTTACATATATATAAATTTTACTTTTACCTAATTATATCTTTAAATATCCGGAAGTGATGCTGATAGCCACGGATCAAGAAATCGTGATAGAAAAAAAAATGTAGCCTATTTAGTGATGAAGGCTCTTATGGACCAGCCACATATTCCTGTAGGCATAATTCGTCTTTTAAATTAGAGTCTCGAGAACTTTCAGAGCAAACATTTGTGTTTCTACTGGGGGGAAAAACGTATTCAGCTTCTATAGTAGGCGCTAAAAGCAACCAGTTTTTAAGGAACGCTGGTTAAGACTCTTTTTCTCCAAAGCCTTAACACGCTTTATTACCTCAGGACACTTGTGATCAGTGCATAAAAATGCCATTTTTATAAAATCCTTTTTTAAAATTTATCAGTATTTCTTAAATAATCAAGCAATCTTTTAAAACAAAGTTAAATTCAGCATAAGCTTAAGATAACTACAAAGATACTTAACAAGTGAAACAGGGAAGGAAAAAAGATCCGAAAGCATAACTTACATTATAAATTTTCACTACACGTATTTTTAAAAGTAGACCCTTCCCCGTGGAGTTTTATTTTATGAGGTCATTATTAATGGATGCTCTTATGAGTGATGCGGTTTCTTGAATTTTCTAGGTCGAGCTATTGATATTTAACTTTTTTCCTTTTATGTAGAACAATAAATCGTATGCTCTGAAAATTTTTCTTTAATATATGAACAATTGATTTATTTCATAAAAATTTGTCAAGCAACTGTATTTTTGAACTAAATGTGAACAAGGCCTTGGTTGATGTTTTAGATTGAAATACGTATTTTTTAATATATGTTTTAGATATTTTTTTCTATGATTCTGCCAAGGATATTATTATAGGAAACTTTCAGGAAGTAGGACATAAACCACACAAAATAAAAACTTCAATAAGTATCTTGTTTTTTTTGCTCACACAAAATATTAATGTACGTACAGAGAGAATTCGGTGTCTCTAAGTTTCTATTCTTTTTCAGAATATCGTTGTATTTACAAAAAAGTAAGTGAATGCAGTTCACAGCGCCAAAATACAAAATTTAATTCTATTCTATTCTAATGAAATTTATTATAAATTCGTTTTGCAATTATCACATGCTTTCCAATTTTCAGTTTCTAATATAAAAAATCCATTGTCCAGGCATTAAAAATGTAGCATGTGATCTTTGGAGGAAGAATTTTCTTGTGAAAGGAAATTTTCCAGCACCAAGTAATAAAATCAATCATAAATGCATCATATTAGCATAGAAACATATCATGGAGAGGAGCACATATTATACTGATTTAGGTGAAATATGCAGCAAAGTTATAGTCCCTCAATCATGCGCAGGTACTTTTGTGTTCCATTGCATTCTCCCCTTTTCCCAATCTCCCCCCGAGCCCATTGGGGGCCGTCCCGATTGTGTGCAGACCGTCGATCTCTGAAGTGTATAAATCCCGCACCAAGCAGTCAGTGCTGTGAGCTCACGACGTGCGAATCTCTGAATGCTGCGAATTATTCACTTTGTGTCATTAACATAATGGCAGGGTTGTGTGTTGGCTCCCCGAGAGCGCATATCGAATATAGAGAGCAGTTGATTGAAATACAAAAGCATAATAGGAAATGCAGCCCCGGAAAGGGATTCCTATTAAAAGTTTAATAAAAGCACATACTTTTATTAGTGTACATCAAAGTAGTACTTTTTTAGTCTTTAATTCCTTATTCGTTATACTAAATATATATAATATAACTGTAATGACGTGCCATGTTTTTGATTATTGAAATAAATAACATTAATCAATTCCTACTATTAGCTGACACTCTCCCTATATATAAAAATCTTGTTCAAATTTTCAATTTTTAGTAAAAGACTGATTATTCATCCCAATCAAGTTCAAGTGAATTTTTTAAAACTTGTAGTGGATGACATTTCATGTTAATAAAGTTTTTTTCAAATATTAATTCCTTAATTTTTAATTAGTTAAAAACTCTCGCTAATTTAATTTTTGATCAATTATTAATAGTAATAGTAATTGTTAGGCAGGGATAGTCTGGTTTGGAGGGCGTTGTATTCGCATTCCTTGGGCTGTGAGTTCGAACCTGCCAGCCAAAACCTCTCCGTGTGTGGTGGACGTTAAACTGTCGTGGTTACAAAGATTATCTGTCTTTACTAAATTTAGAAAAAACAAAGTGAAAAGTGAAAGAAGCGCAAATTGTCAAAATAGGTGTTTTCTATATAATTTTTAAGTAGAGAATTCTCTTCCTAGATATAAAAATGTGTTCAAAGTACAAAGACAAAATTGTTGACTTGTATAAAAATAAATAAATGATATGGTACTAGAAGTGTGAAAATAAATAAATATGCATTTAAATTTTAAAAAAAGGGGGAGGGTTATCGTTTCAGATAATTTTTTTAAAAACTTATCTAACAAACTTTTGTGTAAAATTTTAAAGGATATAATCCTTTGGACTTCGTGAATGAATTGCCAGAAGGGTAAAAGGTTACAAAAAATCCTGACGATACTGCATCGTTCAGCGGTGATTGGCTGCATACAAGAAGCGTGAGCATATTTAAATCATGTAAATGGCATGCATTATAAACAATTGTCATTCAGAGGTTATTGTGGTATAATTGAATTGTGATCAGTACATTATGAATTTGAATTAAATATAATATTCACATGAGTCATCTTTAGCAACCAGCTGATTAGCTAGTATCATTGGTTCAATTTCTTTTGAATCTATTGCACGTTACATAATTTTAATGTCTTTCGCAGCAAAATATTTTTGAATTTCAGATTTTTATAATTCATACAATTTGTGCTATTTTAGAAATTTCATATATTCATATTCATTGTGTTATGCACCCCCGATTTTCTTACCGTTTTATCTAATAATAGAAGATTATCTTTAAACGGAAATGGCTCAATTAAATTCAAATATTGTTGTCGAATCGAAGTATTTTTCCAAAACTTTAGATTAAAAATTCATTTTCAAACAAACTATGTTTTCTAAAAATATTTAACAACAATATAAAAGAGTTCTAGGAGATATCCAGCTTTTGTACCGAAGATTTTTTTAACAAAAACATTTAAATGATTAAACATTTGATAAAACAATTTTAAGTCTTGAATTTTATTGTTTCAGTTTTGAATTAGTACTAAATTATTTCTTATATTTTCTAAAATAGCTTTTAATGCTACATTTTTCAAATACTTTTTATTAAAACTGGAATTTAAAATTAATGAAAATTAATGATTTCCTAAAAACGTTGATTTAAATCGACTTATGGGCTGTTGAATTAATCAAAAAAAAATTTGAGTACTCTCGTTCACGAGCAGAAAATTTTATTTCTAATTTTCGATTCTACCAGGAAAAAAACCCCCCATCCCTTTAAAACCAAGGGATTCTTTAAAAGCACATCCAGAATGATAGTTAATTGAAGTTTCCGAGAAACATTATCAGTTTCTTTTTCTTGAAATAATTTCAACATTGTGAATTGTATTCTGACAAATATTCATTACTCTTACAGATCTTAAGGTTATGCGACCAGTTTAAATAGTTCTAAAGGAATTGATCCTAAAAATAAGTCGAATATCTACAGTTTAAAGCTGAAGAAATATATTTTCCTTGTTTTCAGATTGTAAGAAAATTTTGTTAGCATCTATACACAAGTTCTGGTTTATCTTTGGTAGAATGCTGGGCACTTGAATGATGTTATCAAAACATGGAAATAAATCTTTATAATTACAACATTATCACATACCATTAGTATGGAAATAATCTTTATAAATGTAGAAGATAATTTGAAATTTCAATTATTGCTACCATGTTATTTCCATTCCTTGTTTTCTACTGTTTACTTCATCTTTTGTATGAAGAAATAAAAAGTGAAATTGCATTGGCGGATGAAAAATTATCTCTTTATTTCGAAATTTTTTTTTCAAATCAGAGTAATTTTTTAATCTAAAAATTTCTCTTTTTTTTTCTTTTTGAGAAATTTTAAATATTACAAAAAGTTTTAAAACCTTAAAAAAACATTTAATTAATGTAAAAAAGAAATAATTCATTTATAAAATATCAATACTGAAAACTTTAAAAAAGGTTTAAAGCTTCAAAGAATTTGAGCATAAGGTGAAGAAAAATTAAAAATTCATCGAATTTAATTATTACTATTCATATATACTTTGAAAGTTAATGCTATGTTACTGTTAATTTTCTGTTAAAATGGAAATGTATAAAACTCTGTCGGAAAATTTTTATATTATGTCCAGACATAAAACAGTAGGCAGAAGGTAATAATTAGAAAAATTTAAGGAAATAAAGAATAATATATTCAGTATTTTGTTGGAGAAAAATTTATTTCTGGAAGTTTTCCTGAGAAAGAGAAAAACACACACACATTTCTGTTAATTATATTTGTAAAAAATTTATACTAAAGATAAATTAAAAAATTTGTTTGAAGTTATTCTCAGATATTATTGGAAGCAAAAGCTTTTCACAAACTTTTGAAGCTACAATTTTACAAGTTTGAATTTGCAATAAAAATTACGTATGAAAAATATCATTAAAAATCATTATAATTTATAATTAGAATCAAGCTATTATGTAGCTTCTCTCTATGATCTTGCCAAATGTCTGCAATGCATCACTTCTCTCTTTAGTTGTACCTAACTGCCGACTCACTATTACACGGTTGAGTACTCCACATATGACTCGATGCTGCTTCCACAATAAACATCAGGATTCGGTACATAGCTGAATTCAGCAATCATTTGGACAACACTTCAGTATTGAGCTTCGCTGGACAGATCCAACTAACCACCGACTCTTTCTATGACTCAATACACGACTTGAGATTGATGGTATTTAATACTTCCCAGAGGCGGGCAGAGAAGCTTCTCGGATAATCAGGCGTATCTCGGTTCGTATTGCCAAGTTCTAGAAGTGTCCGGTATTATCTTTTTTTGACACCAAGTCACCAAATGGTCACTAACTTTCTCATCAAGCCCCGAGATCCTCGCTTCGATATCCGCTCCGTATCCCACTGAACTTAGTGTAAGACGTCTTTCCAGCGATTGAACCAACCACACTGGAAGCAGTATCCCAGCTTTGTAAAAGTAATAATGATCATTGTTAAAAAAAAGTGTTATTTCCAAAAAAGTTCAGCAATATTAAAAATAAAATTTTAAATCTCATCCCGATCTAATTTTTTAACGAATTAATCTTGTTCACTCAGTGTTTTATTGTTGGTTTACAAAAAGAAGTTATGGAAGAGATACTTTAAGGTATTTTTTAAATAGTGAATAATTCGAAATGATAAATAATGGTTTCGGATTTTAAAAAGAAGGAATGATTATTCCAATCGTACACATGTTTGGAAAAATAATACTATTTCTTGGATCAAACAAAAAAGCCTTTTCAGAAACGCATCGAAAACGATGAAAAATAGATGAAATTCGGAAAATGTATTTTCCCAAAACAAATATAAAAGACGAATAGCGTAAAACATTTTTTTTCAAAAAGAATTTCATCTCAAAGAATGGTACTCTCCCTATGAAATATTTATTCCTTTCGTTCTTTTGCGAGTGTATAGGGTCAGTCTATGGAATTCTTGTGGTTGCATTGAGTATACGTGGAACATCAAACAGTCACCCTTTATAAAAGAAAATAAAGCGATAAAAATGAGCTTAATTTATTCTATGAAATATTTCAGAAATTGTTTCAAATTTTTCTAAAAAATAATAGTTTTATTTATATGACACCTAAAAAGAAAATAAATTCACAAATTATAATATTTTTCTTCTCAGTCTTTTTTTTTTAAAACATTTTAACTTTGATTTTTTCGTCTTAATAATAAAGTATAATGTATACTAAAGCAAAAAATACAGGTTCTAATTTAAAAGCAAATATTTTCTGTTGAAATTCGATAGTTTTTGTGATTTGAAATCTGGAAACAGAATTTTCTCAGCTGATTTTAATGTAAATAAAATTCCTATTAAGCAAGAATTTCGTTTATAACTCGAAATGTTTGATTATTTGTGTTCTATACAAACAAGATTTTGATGAAATCTGAAGTTCCTTTTCACAAGATTATGAAATTTGAAAAATTTATCTTTCATCTTTTTCTAAACTATAAGGTCTTTACAATGTTTACTCTGGCATGCTTTCATACATTTGAATAGTTCGTAAAATAATACATAAATATTCAAGCAGTACACAAGAAATTAATTTTTAGCTATATCATTGCATTTGTAGAGTAGAAAAAATTGTAGATGAACGATGATTAATCTGGACGCCAAATTCGGATGTTTTAAAAATAGTAATGGTGTGATTTTAATATTATGAACATTTCCTTTTGTAAATTAAAGGGAAAATGATTATTTAGAAACAATTTTTCATTTCGTGCAAACTACTTCAAAGTTACTTTCCTCTCAGAAAGTGAAGAACAGTGATTAATCATAGGGTATCCCCCCCGGGAATGCAGCGTCTAATATTAACAGATTAATAGACGAGTATTTTATATAAAACGTGAAGGTTACCCGAATACAGCGCCATAATCTAATTAAAATATGAATCTTTTTTTAAAGCACTTCAAGGAAAGAAAAAAAAATGAAAATCAATATTTATTGAGAATTTTCATTATAACAGATTTTCAATATGTCAGTCGTTCGAACAAATGACATGGCGAAGTTTGGAATTGAAGTTTGCAATGGTTTTCTGCAAAACAACTGTTCCAGTACTCTTGACCTCGATTCCAAATGCTGTTCTCAAATCATCCAATGTTGAGAGTTGTATGAGATACTCCTTGTCTTTCAGACGTCCCCGTAAAAATGTCGTACGGGTTAAAATCCAGGGAGTAAGGTGGCCACTTTATACCATTGCCTGTTTTTGTACTTGAATCCAACTTAATCAGTCTATCATAAAAATGTTCCGCTAAGATATCGAAGTTTCTCTGAGTGCGGTGAGGTCTGACACCATCTTTCATAAATAAATAATCGTTTGGCTAGACTATGCCTTGCAAAAATGGGATGATACCGTCATTCAGCAGCTCAAAATAAGCTGCGCCAGTGACATTTTACCATTGAATTTCACCAGTGATTAAAAAATTATCTAAATAATGCCTTCGGCTGATAGCAGTGAAACCAAGCGATTACAATGGCCAAACTATTTCATGATGAGGATTCTCAGTGGCCCAGAGCTTCCAGTTCTCTTTGTTAACATATTTTTGGAGATGGAAGGGCGTCTCGTCACTGAACAAAATCCTACTGAAATTAGTTTCGCCCCCATTCACTCTTAAAAATCATCGTGCTTGCGAAATGAAGTCTTCTTAAAAAGGGTCAATGATTTATTGATTTGAATTTGACAAGGTAACAGAGCGGAATACCCGTGGACAAGTCGAGAGGCCATGCTACTGGTTGTATCGAAGTTAATAGACTTACTTCGAACTCTTCTTTCATTTCCGAGACATTAGCTTCCGTTCTTGTACGCATCTCCTCCCCCCCCCCCTTTTGCCTGCGCATTATCTAACATAATGCCGATCTCCTCAAATCATTCGTAGGTTCTATGAATAGTTGCGCCATTTATGTTGTGGTGATTGCCGAATTTTTTCATGAATTTTCTCCACGGTCCCTGGTGATTGCAATTCAGACAAAAAGACACGATACTCTGTCGAATATTTGCATATTACTGAAGCACAATTATTGCGTCCAGTAAATATTTATTTACCAAGTAACGAATGACTCAATTCTGTCAAACTAGTTTTCTAGCCTCAAATGTCGCGGTTGGAATTTACATATACTTTCAGACTAGCTTTCACTCTCATTGGTTGTCCAAAATTTGCATAGCCCCTTAAGAAAGCAGTTACTTACTTAAATTATAAAGCTATATTCGCAGAAGTCAACAACGTGTGATACATCAAAATACTAGAATATACGTCGCTCTATCCTTATTTTAAATGTCAGACGCTGCATACATTATGAGACACTCTGTACAAATATCCCATTTACAAGTTTTGCTTATTAGAGAAATAAGAAAAAGAGTGTTGTAATACAGTTAAGAATAAATCATCGACTTCTTTTGAATAAAAGGAACCCAACAAATATGTAATAAAAATAAAAATAAGAAAATAAAAATAATTATCTTGATTGAATCGTACGTAATGTTAAAATAGGTTTCCAATTGTTCAGTTAGATTTTCGAGTTGATTACAAGAACTAACCGCAATAGAGGAATTTTTCCATTTATTTGTTTTCCTTCTCCTCCGACGCCCCTCCCCATCCTTTAGTAGTAGAAAGCATATCTGTTTAACATTCTGAGCCAAGATCTTTAAGAGTGTGTCCATTTGTCAATCTGCACTTTCCTACAAATTGACGCGATAATTGCTTATTTACAACGAATTAGACAAATGAAATTCAGTGTGTAATCTAGTTACTACAATGTAATTCTGTTTCATTTTGATTTTAATTCAACTAAAAAATGATACGCAAAGAATATTCAGTTTTCTTTAAAATGAAGTTATTCTTCATTTTAAAGTTATTCTTCATTTCGTCTGTGAATATGAAGTATACGCAAATAAAATTTAGAAAATAAAATTTAGATCATTCATGGTTGCACCTAATGTTCTCGATTTTATGTTGGGGAAATAAAGCCTTATTACACATTGATTAGAAAGTTGCACGGAAGTTCGTTTAAAATATTTTTGGATAGTAATAATATAAATATTTCTGACCTCCATACATTTAATTGTTTTAAAGATATTTTATTAAAATAATTTACAATTTTAATTTTTACTTTTTCGTATGCAAAGTAAAATGAAAGTATAATAATAATAATAAATAATTCAAAATCGATATTTGAACGAATCTCTTTGTTTTACACTAGCTTTCGTAACTGTCTATACACTATTCAAGCAGACTAACAGACTAGACTAGACTACAACTACACTAACAGAAAAACAGACATTTTTAGAAAATATTTGTATGATCACCTGTGACAAAGATAACTCAAAATCAATTATCTAGATGGCTGATATTTTATATATAATCTTTACACCAAATTAATAAATTTTTGTCAAATATTAATCAAAATTCGTTCATAGGAAATCTGTCTGCCCATCTGATGTACAGCATCAGACCCGACTCTTCAGCTCTCCTCAGCCACTGGCACGACAGTTTCAAGGCAGACCGTGTGCAGACGCTTAAGACAGATGGGTCTATATGTCCGCAGGCCCTGTAATATTTGTTTTTATAAATAGGTCTTTTTTTTTGGTCCAGGGAGCAAAAAATCGCAATTTTTATTAATGATATCACACATCTAGCATCTTTTATTTCTCTTTATCTTTTGTTTAATAAATATAATTTACAAATAAGTCACATTTCTTTTGCTTCTGAATCTTTCTTTTTCTGAACTTACATTTTCCTTAATTTGGGGATATGAGCGTAAATCTTAATAATCAAAACATGACTGAAAATAACAATTTTGTATTAACTATATAACAAATTTTTTCAGTCCCGGCCAAAATATTGTTTTTCACCCTCCATATCCACAAACAGATACAAGGGCACAAATTCTAAAATTAGGCTTTTATGACTCAGAAAGATCTGAAATGTGTTAAAACGTCAAAATATCTATATCGAAATTTGTTAATGTTAGTAGCACTTTCTCGTAATAAACTTATTAAACGAAAAAATAGAGTAGAAACAAAACAGCAGCGAAAAAAAATGGAGAGAGCATATTGTTCTTGAATTGTCTAGATAAAATTCCGGTTCCCAGCATAAGCTACTTTACTGTAAAACAAGTTTTTATAAAGGGGAATAAGAGGGTAGATTGTAATCAGTCAAGAATTTTCTTAAAAGAAATTTATTGGTTCCATTTTATAAAATGCAATTCTATTTCTTGATTAGTATTCACGTTTAATTAAGGTTCTAATTATTAAGACTTCACACTAAGATTAAATTTTTAAAAAACTCTGACTGGCCACGCAATGTTCAATATGAAAATATGTCGATCAAGGCGTGAACACTCAAACTGCAATGCTGGTTGTACCAAAGCTGCAACATACTTTAGCCACTAATAAGAGTTTTTTTAAAGCAATAAATTGTATAGAAGAGGTTGTATTCAAATGCTAGCGTCACTAATTTGCTTCTTTTCTGCATGCCGATGACGTCATTTATTGAATTTGGAGCTCCTCCTGCTTGTCAAACGAATGCCGTTTTGGAAGGTAGCGAAACCAAGGACCAGTCGAAATGTACTTCGATGCGAAAAATGGAAGAGTGTGGAAACCGGTCAACCCTATTTCAGCGCTCTCTCACACGCTCTATGAAACGACGGAAGTGAGTCAATAAAAATTTATTTCAGAACACTCAACAAGATCTCACTATGGTGTGAAGCATCATATTTTTAACACAAAAGGATTATTTTGAATCGCTTCAGAATGTATGCACTGGATAATATTTGTGATATGTTTTAGTTCCTCAAAATGATTAAGAATAGTGCAAGTGGCAAGTTAAATATGTTTATAGTAAAATAAATACATTTTCAATACTATTTTTCCATCAACCATTAAACCAGTTTTGAAATTTTTTTTTGTCTAATAGGATATCTTAAAGCTATTTTCAAAATGAAGAAAAAATCCGAAAAACATCAAACTACTTTTTATCAACAGATACAAAAGTAACTGGAGCTATAGCCAATCACTATCTTGTTTTCATGAAGCAAAAGTTTATTTTGCATGATTCAAAAGTCATAGTTAAAAAAAATTTGACTAACCTCTATTCTCCATTCATAACTTAGAATTAGAACGAAAATATTAATAAACAGTAACTTTATGAATATTTTCGTTTAATTTTTGTTTTGTTTAATTTATATTAATTTATATTTCGAATTAATATTAAAAAGAGAAAAATTACGTTTTCATGAAAAAACATTATGAAACACAGACGCACGCACACCCAAAAAACAGAATTCGTTATCATCCAATGAAAACAATTGTTACGAGGCGAAAAGTCAATGTCAAATTCTTTGAATTTCGCGACAGTTAACATAAAGCATATTAACTTTAAAAAAAAGTGCGCTTCGTAATATTATAAGTACTAACTTCTGAGTGAGGAAATAAAAGAAAAACTTTAAAAAGCCTTTAAGGGTTCGCAGGCTTCTTTTTCGATAATGCGCCCCCGCTTCATGCCGTTAACTAAGGATCCATCTCAATTTCTTCCCGGGGCATTATGTGAGGACAAGGAGCACACCTGCTTTTTTGTTGATCAAACAATCTGATGATGGACATTTTTTCCATACAATCTTTTATAGAATTTTTCGCAGGTTATTTTTTATGCTTTTAAATGTCATTAAATTTCCCACATGCTGTTCTCTCCATCCTTCCCATTACACTAAAAACGGCTTATTCGTTGGATCAGCATCGAAATTCTGGCTTCCAGATGGAATGGAATAAAAGAAGAAATGAAAGAGAAACATTTATTATATTAGTTATTTCAGAGAAGAACATCAAGTTTACACACAGAATCCATTCGGATCGTACTACTGAAATCTATCGCCAGTTACTTTCCTCGCAGACATCTCGCACGCCTTCGCGTCAATTTCTCGCTTCCCTTCACAGCAAACAGAATTTAATATTCCCAGAAAAGCACAACGTCCGTCTCGATTTCAATTGCCCCACGCTTCAAATGAAAATGAAATTAGTTGCTGCGTTTATCTCTTCCGTTTCTTCAATCTACTTCGCCGTTCCATCACTGACCCCTACCAAAAATAAATTGTTCGAAAAAGATAGAGATTCAAAAAAGAAATAAATAAAATTACAAACTTCAGATTTACTTTAGAACAAGATATAAAAGGCCTTTTTTTGTTCTAGAACACCTATGTATGCCATACTGCAAAAATCTCTCATCGAATAAACTAGGTACATGCATTTTTATTATTTCTAACTGTTTTTTTTTCTTCTCTTAAATCCGAGTCCAGGAAAACATATTTTCCCAATTTAAAGTACAAACATTTCATGTTTTCCGTAAATTCAATGCAGCCTCCTGAATTTTGTGGATGAAACTATGGAAGAAATAAAAATGCTCTTTTCAATTGAAATTTATTTTGAAAAGGAACTTTTGTGTAATTCATCTTCTCGAAAAAGTGCCTGTTTTAATTTTTTAAAGTTTAAATCTGATAGACATTCGGAAAAACCTTTTGATTTTTGGGCTGAAAAAATATACTCTTAAAAATGTTTAATCTAGAACTATAATTTTATATTCTGAGATAAAGCTCACAATTTTTTTCATAACGTATAAAAAATATATAAATAATTAAAACATTAATCGTTTATATCTTGTTTTTTAAAAATATATTTATAAATTATAATAAAATTAAATTTTCGTTTCCAAAATATATTTTATGCATTATGAATTTTTAGAATCAAATTCGATTTCCGAAAAGAAAAAAAAATGCAGTGAATCTAATCCACGTCCTATTTTTTATAAAAATCAAAATAGGATCAAGACTTCCGTATTTCGGATGTTTTATGCTCCCACCACCAATACTCATTTGAATGCGCTTGCTTAGATTTGAATTATTAATCTGTCTTTTTTTAGCATTTATAAAAAAATTTTATTTTTGTAAATCATTCTACGAATTGATACAAATTTCAAATTCTATACAAGGAAACAGAAAAGATTTTGAACAAATTCTAAAAAAAAATTTTAATTATTTTTTTCAAACGAGTTATTTGTTATTATTTATAACTTACATATGAGTAAATATATTACATAAGGAATATTATGCTTCAAGTTTCAGATCTTATAATGTTTCTGAAAATATTATGTTTGGAGAGTTCTTCTAAACTCTACTAGAATGTCTTTCCATTGTTGAAATAAATAGCATGTGCTACCTCATTTTAAATCACACTTATGTTTTTGCTGCCTTCGAACAAAAATTTTTACTGTGATCCTGCATTTCCCCCTTCTTTACAATTTCACATTAACCGTCTCTTCCTCTCTTCGATGGCAAAGGGAGAGAAATTCCGACTAGAAAGGCCGGGAAACATCAGCAATGAAAAAATACAAAATTTATACGCCAAAAACATTCGAGATTCGTCAAAAACAATTCTGTGCTCGAGGTCCTTTTAATCTGTCATATTGAGAATTTGCGATTGTCCCAGAGTATCAAATGTTAATGTAGTTTTCATAGAATAGCACCAATGAAGAATGAATGCAGAAGAGTTAAATGAACACTGCTGTAGTCTAGTGCTAAAACTGTTGGGACCCAAACGGGCATTTTCCAAAAAGGTATCGAGGAGAATTCTGAAACAAAGATTCGGAAAGACCTCAAACTCGATTAAAAAAAATTATATTTCTTTCTTTACATTCCCTGCCGGATAAAAATAATCATTATGGATTATGCATCAGTCCATTAAGTAATGAATGTCATTATATAAAACAAATATCATATATGAAAAATAAGTTTTTTCAAGGGATTTTAACTCCATCCATCTGTTATGGCTCGTTGTTCATTCGATTCCATGTTCAAGATCTGAGGTTCTTATGGAATCATAAGGCTTCGAATGGACGAGTCAGTACAGACTTCTTCACTTGGTATGTTTGTGTAAACCTGGCGATTAATCATCCGCATATTTCAAATAAGGTTTCATGAATAGTATTCCGTTGACATAAGAGTTGTTTCCACCAATGAAACCTACAAGAAGTGAATTGAAGTACCGCAAATCCCCTCGAGATTAAACGCCCTTCCGCCGATGCGCCAACGAATGAATGGGCTCTTCCTCATTTTATGAATGGCTTACGATTCTTCTCAAAATAACTTTCAAACTGGAATTGCTATCACAACCACTTGTAGAGTTTTAAAAAAATCTTCATCCGATGCCTTAAAAAGATTTCGTGATTATCTATCTTACGGAGTCTTACCTTGGCTTAGTTATTGCTTTTTATATTTGTACCGAACTTGAAAATCCCATCCATTTTTTCACGAAATTCGTTGAAGGAAAGTGTTGGTCTACAGTCATTAAAAGGACAGACATTAGAGTAAGATAAAAGACGGTTAAACATCGGTACAGGATTTTATGTGTGCAACTACAGATTAATTATTGCCCATTTCTGAACGTGGCAGTTCAAAACAAAGAAAGGCGTATAAGAGATTTTTTCCCCTTTCAGGATACGAAGTACAGAGCAATTATTGACCCCCCCCCCCGAGTTAGAAAAGTACATTTTTAGCATAATGTCTATATATCTTGTGTGACTAAGACAACTCAAAATTGTCTCAAGCTAAATAGATGAAACAGAGAAGTACGGAATTTATAGCAAATTTGAAGATTTATATTAATTTTTTTTACAAAATCCGTTCATTCAAATTCGGTCTGTCCGACTACTCGAATATCAGTCAACACGATAACTATAAAAGGTCGAGAGCTAGATGAATAAAATTTTGCTCACAGATTTAACCTTTTGACTTCTAACGCGTAAACACCTATGAAATTTGGAGCCAGAATAATATGTGCATGCGATAAGTAAAAAATGCTATAATTTAAAATGTATCAAATTTGATGCATTATTTTATAAATGTAAGTGTAGTTTTGAGTCAAGTTTTTATTTCCATTGGTTGAGAAAAATGCTTCCAAAGTATGAATTGAATCGACGAACACATTAACCTTATGCCCGAGTCAATTGTCAAGAAATTTGCTAAAGATAGCTCAAATTCAGTAAAAGAGGTAAACCGTCGACTCAAGTGAATAGTTCGTCATTATGTCACGCCTTTGCTGTGCAAGGCGTTTTCTGGAATGACAGCTTATTGGAGACTACGCGAGAATAGGAAAAAATGGGAGAATGCGAAATGGGTTTTGGATGAGAACACCCCCTCTGGTTTTCCTTACTTTGTTTTGACATAACAGTTCTAAAATCTAATTAAATTTGGAATCCAGCCGGTGGAAGGGATGAGATCACAGGCAAGGTGTTTGATTCTCGCCTCTGTGCCTTGACAATGAGTTCCTGGCATGCGGTAAATGATATGCGAAAATTAATGTTTGTTTTTAAATGTGCTTTCCTCCTTTATCCAAAACTGGATAACGAACTGCACTTGTGATCACATTCTAAATTTGATATATTTAAGTGATTGCGTTTGTGAGTTATCGCTTTTAAATGCGGCAGAAAAAACAATCCGTCGGACTATCAACTTTGATTGATGCCCACTAATTTGTCCACAAAATTTGATAGATGTCCTCACTACAGATGTTAAATAACTTAGCGTGTTTTTTCTAAATAAAGCTATCTTTTTTTGTAGTTATAGTGTGCAGACAGATTATTGACGTTCAAGATGGAGCTCCTCCGCACATTAACAAAAGGAGTATGCGTAAAACATACTTCATAATCATTTTACAGAAGAATGTGTCATAAGTCATCACTTTCTTGATCTGTGACATCCCCGCTCTCCAGACCTAAATCCATGTGACTTTTGTCTTTGGGGACATTTAAAACATTTGGTAAGTCGTGAAAAACATAATCTCACAGTTAATCTCATCACTTATTAAATACCAGAACACACTAAGGTCAACTGTGGAACATGCTATCTTACGATTCCAGATGGTAGCAAAAAAAGTTGGACGTCATGTTGAAAGTGCTTTGTTGTAATTAAATTAGTCAAAACTATATTAAATTTGTAATTCATTTTAAAAATTGCTTCTGGTGTTGAAATTTTGAGCTATTTTTTTTATTCCCATCTTTTCATCATGCCCTATACAAAATTTCATAGCTTTCTGAACAAAGTTTAGCTTGTAGATAACTTTAAAAAAGGGTCGCTTAACTATGGACACCCTGTATATTGCTAGATTGCACTATATTTTAAACACAATCAGTAAAATTGTATACATCTCTTGATATACAGTGAGACCTCGCATAGCATTCTTGACTCTTAATTGTAACGTTAATGTTCGTTCAACGAAACAATTCTTTCTGTGGGAATAAATGTAAAATAAAACAATGCGCTCTGTTCCGAAAAGATATTAAAACAAAATAATAATAATATAATTAATTATTTATAATGTTTAATGCCTTTACAAATTTTGAATTTTTGAAAAATGCATTTCACTTGTAATAGTAATTCAAGATTATATTTTACTTTTCGGTAATCGAAATATAGAGAAGGTATTGAAATTGTCAAAAAGTTTAAACTCAAGATGTTGACTGATTTCCTCGCTTCTGACTTCCTGAGTCAGGAAAACGTATTTTTGACTTTATATCTATCTGCCCATTTGACTATGATAAAGATAACTGGAAAAGGTTTTGAGTCTTACGGATTTTTTGAAAATTTGTAGATTTGTATTAAATTTTGACCAAAATCCATTGAGATTAAATCTGTCGAAATGTACGAATATAAGTTGACACAGTAACTACAAAGCGGAGAGGTCTAGATGAATAAATTTGGTACACATAACGATAGTACGCATACCTATTGAATTTAGTACCAAATCCAACAAAGGGGTTAACCGCTTATCAGCCTGTATATTTAAAAACATGAAAACACGATAACTAAAAAGCTCAATAATTTAAAAATCACAATTTTGGTACTTAATTTTGAAACTGCAAATATAGTTCTGTGTCAGATTTTTATTTTCATTCTGAAGAGAAGAGCCCTCTTAAAGGCCTAAATTTAATTTTGGGTCGAAACTAATCTCGAAGGATCAAACGATAGATTCAGCGTAAATATTGTATTCACATCAAAGGTCAATATTTCGAAAATATTTTGCGTTAATGTGACGCAATGCTTTGTGCCACTGGAGAGTGTGTGAAAATTTTACTCTCCCACCGGTTCTGTTGACAACTAGAGAAAAAAAAATGCTCGCTGTAATAATTTATGTTCCTTTTTACAGCCGTGAGTTTTTCAACAGATTAATTATTATCATCTTGTAAAACCAATTCCTACTGGACCTATAACTGTTTTCTTTTTAGGTAAATCATAAAACCGATGCGAGTTTTCCAACATTTTTTATAGATTTCAATGTACAGATTACCCTATACGCTGGAGGAGAATGCTTTTTTTTTTCATAGACCGGTCGTACGTGTTGTGGAGAGAGAGGAGATTTATCGAGTCCCTTCTTGGCAATGAGACGGTCAATGGAGCGAGAAACGAACAGAAAATCGCAGCTCGGGCAGCCGCATGAAAATAAATGGTTGCTGCTGTTTACTTTCTGTAAATAGAATCTCATTTTTTTTCGAGGCTATCCCTATTACACTGGGACTTGTTCAAATTTAAGGTATGGTAAAAAAATGTGGAAAATTACTTTCCTTTTTAAAATAGGAAAATTGCCACCTCAAAAATTGCTTTAATATGATGAGCTTACGAATAAGGGAATAAAATTATTCCATTGGGTTAAAGTTTGGATTGAGTTACAGAATTTTCCTGCGTAATATTCTCATTCTATATTATCTTCCATATTAGGGAGTTGCTCTTATAAAAACACAACATGTCACATTTGTTAGAAAAGCACAAATTAATGAAAACTTCTTCAAGTATGATTTCTGGAGCATAAAATTACCCCTTGTTTGAAAGTTTATTAACAAAATGTGTTTCTTAGGTGATCGTATGAATGAGGTAAATTTCATTGCATTTATAATGGTTATTAGTGTGTTTAATTAGTCAAAATTTATCGGGTCATTTTTTTCGAAATTCGCCGTCCCATCTGAAGGATTAACACAAGGTCACTTTGACCCACAGATAGGCTTAAAAGTGGTAAGCATTTCCATATAGTTCTTTTTAGAAAGTTTTCTTTATTTCCTTACAAGATGGATTTTTTTTTTAATGGAGATTTCCTCAAGAGATTGGTTTGCATGCGATACTGACTCTTTGTGTCAAATCCTTTTAGAAATAACACCATGTCCTTGATTCTTACAGTCTATCTGGCATTCGCGACATCTTATTAGAATTGTCTTATTTAAACTATGATAAGTAATAAGTAATTGGACCTTTCCAATGGAGAACATTCCTACGCTACCATGATAATATTAAAAATGTTAATGCAGCCTTCATCTGTTTTCTAATTTTCATGGTATTGTAATATTTTTTATGCCTTGTAAATTACATAAATGCCAAATAAAATCCTTCATCTCTAGTGCTTAAAAATAGAAAGCGGATCACATCGCCAGACAGTTAATAAATCAATGCAAGTGGTTTGCACTTTAGGGTAACAATACAATCTTTTCCTTGAATTTAAGTTTATATATATATATATATATATATATATATATAATTGCCCTAGTTTAGAAATTTCACAGGACTAATTATTAAAAAGAGCTTTTTTAGAAACTGTGTTAAATGTATTTTAGAGCAATAATATTATAATACTTTTAATTAAAATTCTAACTAAAATTTCAAAACTACTAGAGATGTACATCACATAAAAAGCGTGTATGTGCGAAATTTAATAGTTGCAGAACGCCAGTGCACAGTAGAATGCTTACTAGAGTGCGTGTGCACCAGTGCACAGTAGAATGCGTAAGAATGGAGATTACTAAAAAAAATTGAGAATTGTGTTTAGTATTTTTCCGAAAAGGATATTTTTCTTCTTTCAGAAAATCATGTTAATCATCCTACACAAAACCAGTTTTCCTATTCTGTTTTATGTAAATATTCACTTAGTTAAAAAGTTCATATTACTGATACCGACTTAAACATCATTTATTCAAGTGGAAAAAAAGTGACCGCTTTATTTTTACTTTCACATGATTTTTTTTATTTTCACGTCATGTATTCATTTTTACTTGTCCGTGTATTTCTCTATCCCAACGAAATCCAGACTTCTGTTCCGTTTTTAGAAGCGAACTACAAGCTATCTATTAGAGACTTAGGACCATTCTACACGAAAATAACTATAAGAACCTTTGGATTCTTATTGATAGCCACAGCTCAATGGAACACCTTAATATTTGGGCCTATGTTGTAGATAAAGCAAGTTTGTATATCCTTCAAAAGTTGAAGCTGATTTCACTCCGAAACGAAATAGCAGACAGGCTTGCAAAGAAAGGAAGCAGCCTAGCGACTTTATCATCATTCTTTACATAGAACTCTTCTCTCAGGAAAAATCTCTAAATAAGTAGAATCAGATGGTACCCCCTACTCATGATTGATATAGGGCCAATAAGCTGGGCAAGTCCTTAATTCTCCTTTGTTATATAAAAACCAATACTTGCTTGTCACGCCTTGCCAGTGGTTACCTTAAATATCTATCTTTTCTCAGGGTGAAAAATCTTATCCTCTTTGCCCGAAATGCCGCCAACATCAGACCTCTGCGGAACATATTCTAAACTACTTAGGAATTCTTTTGGGGGGGGGGATTTATTCTTCTCACTTCCTCCTCACTGACTTTCTTCTTGTCGACTGAATTGTTGGATTTGGTATGACTAAGTCAGGCCATGGTGATTAAAATTTTGAGCAAACAGTATGGAGGGAAAAAAACGAAAGTTTATTGTAAAATTCGAAAAATGTGATTTCGCTATTCGGGGAAATCTCTCTTCTAAAGAGTTCGACGACGAAAGACACATTTGTGAAATCATGTCACTCTTCAGACGCGTTGACTCAAAAACGCCTTGAGCTTGAGGATGAAATTTGGCGCGTAAATTAAATACGAGATTTGAAGATTTCTATAAAATTGTGAACAAAATTCACTCTTAGGAAATCAGGCTAACCATCTGAAAACATATTTACATGGTAACTACAGAAAATAAAAAGTTAGATGAATAAAATTTAGTACGCTGATTTAGCATAAAAAGGATAATGGAGTACTAATTAAATTCCTCAAGAGATTGACCATCTCTCAGTCGGTGCCATATCGTGTATCAAGAAGGAATGAAGCCTGTTTCAAAAATGTAATTATTTAAAAAATGAAACTTATTAAATAATTTTGTTACTGAAATTGGATTACTGTATGAAGTTTCGGTTTTATACAGTCCTAAGATATCCAAAAATCTAAATCTAATCTAATTTAAATACATAAAAAATGCATATTTATATTTTTTCACTTTATTATAAGCACAGAATGCTTATACATAGGTCAGGACGACTATGGCTTCCTTTGGGTTGGAAATTATATATATTCAAATATATATTTTTAATAATATATATTTCAATATTTTAAATAATTTATATTTATTTTAATATATTTTTATTTATATTTATATATTTTTTATATTTTAGAAGCTTCTCCAGTAGGTTACCCCCGTTAGTTTTACGCTGAATTTGTAGATTTCTATCAAATTTTGGAAAAAAATATTACCAAGCATTACGATATAGATCTACGTCTTTGTGAATAAGTTTTATATAAAAATTAATTTATTTTTTCCACTTCATGGATATTCAAGGGTGTCGTTGATCTGCCACCTGAATCATAACTATTCGTAAAAACATCTTTTCCACCAGGAGACATTATTTGAAAAAAAAATAGGTCTGTATCATTTCGTTGATTTTTTTCCAAAATAATTTTATTATTTGAGTTTCCCCATCTATGTTTCTTTATGTGCCATGCAAAATATAAGGTAAGACGTCATTGCATATAGACTACATTTATCTTTAAGGACAATCCTTCATTATTACCTCCGGTCATTTATGCTTTGTATTCTGAAACACTTATTACATTTTTGTGCTAGCTTTCCAATTTTCAAACATGTTCACAAATTTTTTTTATCGCCTGGTACATTTATTTTTATTTCATTATCAAATGGAATCAAAAGAAAAAGGCAAAGCTCTTTAAAATATTTACAATGTAAATACTGTTGATAGAGCAGAAATGTGTATGTTCCGCTCCGAATTTATATTAAAATTATTTTTATGTTTCCTATGCTTAAACAGTGCAAGCCATTTCTTTGAAATTTCATCGCGAAGACAACTTGTGTCGTTTCCTTCTTGTATTTATGGATCAATGAATATTCAACACTCTTACAAGAATCCGTACCACTGAATTTTATATCAGAGTAATTCTGTATTCCATGTACAAAGTAACGCCCTTGTGCGTTATTTTCTTATTCTATGGAATGCAAAATAATGGCCTGAAGTAAAAAAGAGGAAAATTCCATGACTTGTTTCGGAAGTGTTAATGCGTTAAAAGGAACGAATTCCAGATTTCTGAGGGGCAATGAATATTAAAGTGGGGGGAGTTATCACTATTTCTGTGATTTAACTCACAAAATAGGTTTCTGAGAACGATAGATTGCAGAGTAGGATATAATTCGGGGTGACAAACGAATGAGACTTTGAAATGTCTCCCATTCTCTAGGAAAGAATCCTTTACAACCCAGAATGCATTTAATGGCGATCTGCGTGGGAGGAAAGAAGAAATATTTTTTTAACAATATGTGAGCAGATACATCTAAAAGAACTTTCTCTCTTGCAAATAGTAAGAAAACCCGACAAAATCATGCCTTCGGAACGCAGTTTTGTTGCAATACAATTCAGTAGTGAATTAAGAGAAATGCTGGTATAGGATCTCTTTTCAAATGGATACTTAAAAAATATATACATTATTCAAATGCAAAAAATTAATATTTATTCGAAGTTGGTGTCTTTATCAAATACGCTAATTTTATTCATTAACTCAAATTCTAGAAGTTTAAGTCATTTTAGGTGTCAATTTATGTGAATAGTTAGTAATATTTAGTAGAATAGAGTAGTTAGTAATATTTGTGCTTCAAGTAAGTCGAAACAGTAAATAATTTTGAATTGAAAAAAATTATTTTTCATTGTAAACAATTGGATGTATTGCAATATTAAACACTAAAGTAATTGAATTTGAAATGGATTTTTAAAAAAGTATTTTTAAACTTTTGTGTTAACAAAGTGAGGAAAATGAATACTTCAGCTTCACATCTGCGGATATGTAGAAGATATTTTTGTTTTTCGTCAAAAATAAATTTTGGTTTTTATTTTGTGACGAAAAATAAATACAAGTAATCGCAGGCATTGCATTTGCGTAAAATAGTTACTGAAAAAATACAATATTATGTCCAAAAATAAATATTGCATTTTGTGGAATACAATATTTACAATGAAATTGATGAATTAGCAACAATAAATTTTACAGTAACGCCAGCTTTTGTTAACAAAAATCTGTACCACTATTATAAGTGTGAATGTTTGGATGGATGGATGGATGATGTTAGTCAGTCACGGTACAACGCCTGAATGAAATTGAATAATTTGGTACAGAGATACATTATGGCATAGAATAGCACATAGGCTGCTATTTATTCCGGTTAATTGAGTGGATAATATTTTTATTAATTAAAACTAACTTTCATTCCTTAACGCTAAATAAGTGATATGTTTTCAATAGATTATTTCAAACGATTTTCTTAGTGTTTGATGCATTTAAAATTAAACATTGTTAAATAATCGATCCTTCGGATTCATTCTGAAGTACTTCTGAATTAAAATAGATGCATTTTCCCGTTATCCGAGCGTAAGCAAAAAATTGGCAAAAAAATTTGGGGGAATTCTACATTATATGTCGATTTTTTCCTTTAAAATTGCTGTGAGAAATCAGAAATTTAATAGCACGAGCTATTTGTTCATGACTTGTTTTGTCCAGACCAATCAGCAAAACGATTTTGGAATAATTGGTTTGCTGTTTTGTTTTATTTCAGGTACATACTATAAATAAACGGTTTTCAGGTTATTTATGAGGGCTGCGCTTTGATATACAATTATTTGGTGCTTTGCGAGGTTGGTAATTTTTCGACAGCGCTTTGTTTGTGTTTAATTTGTCATTTTTTTGTTATTTTAATTCAATTTTTCCTATTTCTTTCCCTTGATTTTTTTCCTGCTGTACGCATTTCTTTTGCCTACTTTCATTAGTTTCGATTAAATTCTTTTGCACACATTCAATTCTTCCGCATTTATTGATTTCTTTCTATATTTCCGTTAATTTGCTGCAGCGTTCATCGGAACCTTACGATTGGAAATGCTATTGCTGCCGTTCGGCCATTTCGCTTAAATTTGGTGACAAACTTTTTTTTTGGCGAAAATTATTTTCAAGAGCACCTTAATGATACGGTTTGCTGACATTTTACATTATGATCAGACCGCCAGTTCTCATACAAACACAAAGTTTCCACGCTTACAAAGTCTCAGGTAAAAGTTAGTAATTATAAATTTGCAATAAGTAGATTATCTATACCGATTATAATATGCATATGTGTGTTGCCGCTCCAAAGACCAGACCGTTTCACTATATTTGACACATGTATACATAATAGCGAGTTAATGTGCACCTCATATTGATTTTATTTGGAATTTTAATTAACTAAAAAATAAGCTGAATTTTAGCTATTTATCACGAAGTCGAAATTATTATAACCTAAAAATTAGATTTGTACTGTTTTAAAATATAAAAAATGCCTTTTAATCTAATTTAGTAGGTGTTGAAAATTTTGACTCTGTCTTGACATTTTCAAAAAAAAAAAAAAACAATTCGCCTCATTTCTAACAATAGATTATATTTTCCTGAAATTTAAAATATTGTGTTAGTTTCAACAAATAATTAGACATGATTTTCTTCTTCTGTTAAAAACTAAGAAACGAATAATATTTCAAAAAGTAAGTCAATTCTAACTTAACTTTTTATTAAATAATTACAATTAGTATAAATAATTGATCAAAAAATTATACCTGGGAAAAAACATGTTCGTTTCCTTCGAAAATAAATCAGGACATACTCAGACACCTTCAATTGGCGTTGAAATTTTAACATCAATGGGAGGAACGTAAATGTATGAATTTTCGGGTGCCAGTTGGGGTAACGCAATAAAGACACAGTTTTTATTATAAGTGCAATTTTTCAAAGCAGGTAAAAAATAAAAGGGATTTATAACGCAAAGAAATTTAGGTGATTAACGAACCAGATATTTAAGCTTTTAAGAGTACTTTGAGTTAATGCGATTTTTTTCCCATAGAATGGTTCATGTGTTTTATAAATAAATTTAAAGTATGAAAATTAAAAACACACTAATTTAAAGATGAATTAATTATTTTTGACGAACATTGGACATCAAGTTATATTTAAACCGTTTATCTGAAATCAACTGCATCCAATACTCCCGTCAAATCAGTTGTCTGAGGGATTAGAATTAAGTAAATGAAATGATGATTTATTTGGTTATTATTGTATTCAGCATTATTGTTTTGCATCAAAAAGTTCCTTTGTCCATTTCATGAAATCGTTATTTTACATTAGTCGTCTGAAGCTATCAGCTATTAACCGGGAATTTCGGTGCATGTTTGAATTTAGTTAAATCTTTTAGATATGATTTCACATTCATAATGACACCACCCAGGTTATTGCGTTCGATAAATATACACATAAATTCAATCTTTATTATGGTACAATCGAGGTATAAATATTTATTATAATGAAAATGAAACATTTTCTCTAGTTTTTTATATTGCCAAGTTTATTATGCAACTATAACAGTTGAGAAAAACTGAGCATAAAACTTTCCCTTTAAATAAAAGTCTGAATATAGTGAATTCCACCAACTTTTACCAATGCCAATTACAGTAAGTAAAAGTGTTATATTAATAAAAGGAAGAAATTCTGGAGCTTGCCGCACAGCTTGTGAGCTCTGCTCATTCGGTCAAAATAAACTTGCATCACTGAGTAATTAATCCCTCCCTGCTTTCACCTTAAAAATATTTTGCGAGAAATATTCAAACGTTAAATTACTTGAAACGAAATATATTAAAGAAATAAATCCAAAAAAATGAAGATCCAAAGATTCGACCCTTGAAGATTCGACCCTTACATCCAATTCCGCTGAAAGCTACAGAAAGAACTGAAAAAAGGTGTCGAAATACAAATAATCGCCGCCAGGGTTGAACAGCCCTTCATTAGCGAGGCTTAATTTATAATCCTCGTAGGGTAGATTAACGTCCGGGGAAGGAAGCGAAACAATATCCAGTTTTATGCTCCTCATATTTTCCGGGCAAACCGAACCGGGCAGGGAGGAAATTGCCTTTCTTTTCTGCTGTTTTCCTCCATCTTCTTTTGCCCTACTTTTCGCTCGAGGGAAGATTTCCCGAACATGGTTCTCCCTTTTCCGTCACGCTGCTCCGAGACGCGGAGGATTTCATTAAAGAGGTAATAAGTTAACTCGAGCGCAATTAGAACACTTGCCAGATTATACTTCATCCTACGTGCGCATTTTTCTAACCTTAATCTTCGGTGTTTGAATGACGACGGATGTGGTTTCTGGCGTTATTCGATATAAATTTAAGAACATTAATTTACTGTTGTTTGCGGAACATTTCAGAAATGATTATATTAATGAATTAATTACAGGTTATCGATAGCAATTCTTGATAAGAAATTATTATAATGAATAATAATGAAACTAGAGGAAATGATAAAATAAGCCTTTTTTTTTTCAAGAATTTTATGCATTATTGTTTTTTTCTATGGTATGCAGATAAAATTAGGAGATTGGGAATAACTATCGATTAGAATTTAACCTTTCTATTTACAAGAATTTTTCTCGAAAAATGCTTATTTGTAACTGGCTTTTGTAATTTTTGTCTTAATTTTAATCGGTATTTGTATAAAATAATTGCAGCTTTGTTTTGAAATTTGAGCAATTATGTGAATTATTTATATGCAATGCTAATTAAAAAAAACTATTAAGTACAGTCCCACTTAGGGTATGATATAATTAACAGACCATTGTTGCCTTTCCAAATCTTTCACGGATTTGTTTAGTGATACATACGACTAAAATATTATTGAAATTTGAAATATATATTTTTTGTATTCTACTATTTTTGTTAAAATATAGGGAAAGATTGTTTTGTTAACTCAGCTTTTAAATTTCATATGGGGAAAAATATGGTTTTAAACGGAGTTTTCGACAAAGAAAATAGGGACATTTTGCCATAACTCATGGGTTAATGCTCTTCATTATTTTTTGCAACTTACAAGATCTGAGAGAAGAAGAAAAAAGTCGTAAAAATGCTAGAAAAGAGAGCTGAATGAACCTCACAGATGAGAAAAACCTGTAGTGCAGATTATGCGAGAAAGAGAAAGGAATTTCGGTATCTTATTGCAGGACAAGGGCGGATAGGTGGAACCAATCATTATGCCACCACCAACCTTCTTTTCCCTCAAGAGAACTTCACCATATGTTGAAACTGTCTAGGGAGAGATGGAGTTCTAATATAACGAAAATCTTATTATTCATGATATTTATTGGATAATGGAAGCTCCTCCGCGCTTGTTTCAATATCTAAAATTTGGTTTTACTGGAAGATCACCTAAAGTGAGCCCCTGATCATTTCACTACGCTAAGTGATATTTTAAAGGGAAGTAGACTTTACGAAGTAATACTTTATCAATATACAGCATGTTTCTGAATTCGTGGGAGAAATTCAAGGGTACTCAAAACTTCTATATAAAGAAGCATTTCTGTGTAGCAAAATTGAGTTAGAAAGATAATTGTAGGAGGAACTAGTCACTGTTGTGAATACAAGGGCGAGTAAAAGTAGTCTATACAGGACGGAATGATTCTCTGCGGAACCTCGTCTTAAAAACTTTCGTTTGCTGCTGCAAGTGTTCGTAAAACACATGGCATCTTCGAAAGAATAGGCGAAGCTACCTGAGAATATATCGATGTCGACAGTGGCACATCGATCGGCTTGTGCGCGGCTGCACGACCCTGGAATCCTATGTTTTTTAACTCTCGACAAAAAATCTTGCTGCTAAAACTTATTTCTGATGATCTTTGGAACTCATATGAAATTTCTATTAACGTGGCCTCCCGATTTTGTTTCACTACGCTTTTCAGAGTTCTGGGGCTGCGGTCACCAAGTTTTTAAGGCCTTCCATTTGGTTTTTCTGCGGTTTCAATACTTCTACGTTTACACTTCACAATTGCATCATTCACAGTGGATTTAGGCTTCTGTAGAATATACGCAGTCTCACGATCAGGTTTCTCACTAAGGTGGCATCCCCCTACACTGCCACGATCAAACTCACTAAGCTTCTTTGATTTATTCATTGCCTCACAAACCCCAATCTGACAAACCACTACTAATGCTTTTATAACTTTCTATGACGCATTGCATCATCAGCCAGGGTTTTTTTAAAGGGTAACTCAATGTTTTTGGACAGACAGTGTATTTAGATTGTATTTGAAGCTATTTACTTTGGACATTTCACAATCTTGATTCTGTCATTTTTCTGAATCCAAATCTTAAAAATGATTACATTTTTTTACACCAATTCCAACTTTTCCAATATTTTGTCGCAAGTTGTTTCTTTTGGCCTTTGTATTCGTTAAAATTATTTATTTATTCACAATCTTCGTTAAAATTATTTCTTTTTTCCATCGTTATGCTTTGAATAACGCTTTGTCATTGCAATAACAAAAGCCTTGATTTTAAAAAGTTAATTCCTACAGCAAATAAAACCTAGAAAAATGTCATTTAGAGCGCGTGATTATATGAAATGACAAATAGGAAATGTGATACTTTCTTTAAACAATAAATGCGAGTCGAAGTTTTTTTTTTTGGATCGGGGTTTTCTAAAGGGACTCATTCAATGAAACAATTCAAATGAATAAAAATATAATTTAACTCACACGTGGTGCTTGGCCGTTAAAGAAATTATATTCCGACATGATACTTTGAAATATGCATGGAACATTTCATTCTAATCTTTTTACATTTTTAAAGTGATGATTACCGACCCTTAACGGATTTCAAACTCAATGGATCATGTTTCTGTGCAGACTTAATTCCTCATCAGATATAAAGACACGCGCTAGATTTTCTTGCATTGAAGAATGCTGTCGCCAAAGTAAGTGTAGTTGTTTCCTGAGCAGATTTCATTATAGTTCAAAAATCACAAATTTCAGGCTGGATATGTGTAACTTCAGTCATACCTGCGCACTTCATATGTTTAATTTTTTTAATGAATAAGCTAATTTCAAACTGATTCGCTGTTAATATTGGAGCGTGAAGAACTATTATGATCTTCAAACGATTGACATTCAATTGATATCAACTCAAATTTTATTTCAAGATTTTGACATCTCCACGTTTTTGACCTCTCTAAATTCGAAAAACACATTTTAGGCAATATTTCTACCTGCCGACGAGAAACATAATTTAAAATCTCTAGCTAGATGAATGAAATTTCTTATACTACCTGAACACCAAATGTATCGATCTGTATCAAATATTGAGCGAAATCCAGTCAGTGGAAGTATGTCTGACGGGCTGCTCGAATTTAAGTTTACACGGTGACTACAGATCAAAGATGGAAAGATAAATTAATTCCGGCAGTTTAGATAACTAGGATCAAAACAAATGGAAGTCTAAATATCTAGGATTGAAACAAATGCAACAAGTGATTGATCAGTAGTCGGTCTGTCCTTTTAAAAGCCTGTAAATGCGCGAATCAAACAAGGCAATAACGTAAAGGGGTCAAATTCTATATGCCATTTTGGGTCTGCAATTACAGTTTCATATAAATGTTTAGTTTCTCTTTCCAGTCGATTCGGAAAAACAAGTCTATTACAAAAATTCCTCCTTATTAGATAGTAACAAATTATTTTGACTGTGAGTCAAATGCAAAATTTCATTCGTATTTAATTGTTGTTTAAAGTTAATTTTATTATTTTTCTGTGGCCTTCTAACTTGAATTACACTTTGTACTCTATTAGCTCAAAAATAAAGGCCAGCAATCTTATTGTAATAATTTTATGATTTTGAGAATGCTGAACAGCATCCTGCAATTCCTTGCTTTAACCAAGAGTAATCATGAAGTGGAGGAAAATTTGATAAATGACAAATTTTTCAATTCAATCCAAAGAAAATTGAAATTATTGATCTAACAATTCTCGTTCCAGTTTTTACAACGATGAAAAGCCTTTCTACAGAAGATTAATGCGATTAGAATTTTAGCTCTCCAGAGAAACTATTCTATTTGCCTAAATTGGTCGAAACTCAAATACCTAAGCTTTTGCAAAGATAAATATTTAAATGCTTGAGTGATGGATGAAGCATCTCGCTTTTCACAGTGCAAATCACAAGTATTCGATGTAGTTGCGGGAGAGCACGCTAATACGAGCGAACAACTGCGAAGAATCTTATGTTTGGTGCGCAAATAAGTTGTCACTACTTTTATGAAATAACTTATTAAATAAAATACCTTTGTCTTCATGACAATTATTTTTTGGGATTCCTCAAGCTTTGAGAATTTATTTTTTATGAGAAATAATGGAAACTGAAAACTTTGCACGCAAATTCCACTGTGTAATGAAAAATTAGGCAACGCATTAGATATTATCAAACTTGGGTTACGAGGGAATCATACTTAGAAGACTCAACGGGCATCATGGTCTCAGATTTTTTTTTTTCGTATTCTGTAGATATTACTGAGTGATATCATTTATATAACTTATTATAAACTGTGTGTGTGTGCGTGTGCGCGTGTGCAACAATTTTTTTTGAAGCAGAAGGTAGTTTCGAAGACAGAGTAGAGACTTTCGAATTTTTAAGTTTACTTCACTTCATCACGCGAGACACGCATTATATTCAAGCAGAAACGACAAGCACAATATAGAACGACACAAAACGAAATAAGGAAAAGCTAGTCTTTATTCTTGTGAAAATATAGCGTGAGATTTTAATAGAGATTTTTATCACATGTCAATCTCAAATAAGGAAATAATTCTGATCTTTTAAAGGAATGGGCTCCTACGGACAGTATTTTGTCCCTTCTTTCGGAGTTGTAGGAACCTGTTCGCCTTCAGCCAATTCAGCAGTTTTGCATACCACCTGTTGAATTAATGGAGGTCTTAATTAGGTCAGGAGGTGTCTTTTTTTAATATTCGGTTTCAAAACCAAGATTAAAATAATGCAAACGAAGAATGAAGAGACTTTTTAAAAATAAAAGAATTTATTTAAAGTTAAAGGGCAAAGTTTACAGGGGAGAGTTTTTACAGGGAAATAAAAAAATGGAGTAAAACATGGATGTATGAAAGAGACAGAAAGTTCGATAATTCCCTCATGGAGGACGTTAAAGATCTTTAAAAAGTGCATCATGTGACTGAAACCACTTGCCGCGCAGTTAGCCAGCGCGGGTGCGCGAATAGACTTTGTTGAACGAGGGTTTGTGGGCCTCTGCCTGAATATTAGTCGTGCCGGCATATCGTAAGCTCGACAGATGTCGTGGATCTGGAAGGCTGTATTAATTAAAATTATCGTCCTCTGGGAAATGATCTAACCTTTTTCAATTCTCACTTTGAATCACGTCCTACAATAGGACAACAGAATCAAATCAAATGCTGTGAAAACAAAATATTTCCGTGGGATATTCTACACACACACATATATATAATGATTCTATTTGGATAAATCTAAAGGCATTAATGTACTAAATGCAGATTAAAAAGGAATGAGAATTTTTATCTCATTTGCGTATTTTGTCCTTAAATTAAAAAAGAAACACACATCTTTCTAAAACTTCAAATAAATTATTAAAAACTTTAATATTTTAAAGACGTTATGTTAACTCTTTATTGTAAACAAAGCTAAAAAAAGAAATTTATTCATTAATTCAGAAAACCCTTTGTCTGATTTGGTTCAATATTTGATAGATGTTTATAAACTATAAATTATAATTCTGAATACTGAAGTTTATCCAACTAGGTAATTACGTTTTTTAATTATCGAGTTAATTTGTTTTCGAAGAGCCAGGCAAGCGAATTCTCTGTAACAGTTTGCTCAAAAGTTGATAGAAATCAAATTTGTTGTAAACTCTAGTGAAATCTGTCTGTATACTCAAAATGATCTTCAATTATCTTTGTCACAGACAGACGTAATACAAGAAATGTTTTTTTTTAAATCAAGAAGATCTAAAACGTGGAGATCAGTCAAGCTTTCAAGTTCGTGATCATTGGCGATTATAATTTATATTTTTAATTACTTCATATTCGACAATAAAAACATTTTGTGAGAGCTTCAAAAAGTCTTCCATGTTAGATTTCTTAAAGTGTGAAGTAAGTGATAAAAACTCTTTCTTTAAATGTTCTAATTTTGATGAGGATTTATTAAAGAGAGCAGTGGTTTTTCCATTCTCTAATAAATGCATTTGGGTAATACACTCATGTCCATAAATGTAGGATAATGCAAGTTCAGGAAAGAAAGAATCAGAAACAAAAGATATGTGAATTATTTGTAAAGCCTATTTATTAAACAGAAGATAAAGAGAAACAAAAGATGCTATATGTTTGATATCATTAATAAAATTTTGAAATTTTTTTGCTCCCTAGAGCAAACACACACACACACACACACCTATTTATAAAAAACAAATATTACATGGTTGGTATGATGGCTGATACATAGTAAATCTCCCACACAGTGCAATACAGTCTGTAAACGCCTAGGCATGCTGAGTATCAAATTATAGTTCTGATCTTGGGGAATGTTATACCACTCATCAAGTTCCGGTAGGCATGTAAGATGTATTTGATATGCCAAGAATGTCTCGCACATGCTCTATTCGATTCAAGTACGGAGTGAATTCTGGCCAGCTGGTACGGATGACATCCTCCGATCGTATGCATTTGTTTACAATGTTTGCACGGTGAGGAAAAGCCGTTGTCATCCATAATCATGAATTTTGCACCAATGTTGCAGCGGAACTAAAGTACATGTTGTTACAAAATGACTTTCCGATAAATTTGTCCTATCATGGTTCCAAATTGAACATTTAGGTCTATTCTGGAACCGAGAATAATTCCTCCCCAATCGAGCATTTATGCATCACTGTTACGGTGTCGTTCAATTATGTTCTCTTGGTGTTACGGGTACTTGGTGCTCTACATGTGTGAGTCTGACGAGAATCAAACTGCAAGCTAAACCTGGATTCGTCGTAAAACATCACAAAGGTTCACTGTTGCGGTGCCCATAATGCCGTAAGAAGAATACATCTGAGAGGCCCACGAGCATATAGACCAATCTACCCTAAGCGTCTATACGAGGTCTGCCTTGAAACTGTCGTACTAGTGGCTGAATAGAACTGACGAGATAGATCTCATGCTGTGCTCTGTGTTTCTTTTGGCAGTAACTGACAAATACCGGTCTTCATTAGGCGTTGTAACTCGTGGGCGACCTGTGCTGTAACGTCCACTCATGATACCTTTCATCTTGGAATCGTCGCCAAAGCCTGGTATTCAATTCACGGATTTCTTTATACTTCCAAATTCGACACATTTAGAGGTTAAATCTGTTGATCATAATTTATTCGTGCAACTATTTTTGTTTTGTATTTCACCTGCAGACAGACTCACGAAATAGTGCGAATATTTTTCATTCAAAATTTGATAGAAATATATAAGTTTGGTATGAAGACCACACCCAAATTCCATTTATCTTGCCAAATCACAGATAGGCATAATTTTTTAAAGTATTTTTTTAAAATTTATTTGGGTGCCTGAACGTGGTTTACCTAAATCTTAGAAATCTCGAGTTCAAATTTATGACAATGTTTTCTTTATGTATTCTTTATTTTCCAAATGAGAAATTAAAAAAAAAACAGTACGAAATTAATCCATTTTCTAGGCATAAATTACATTTTCTGGGCAAACTTTAGCTTCCGCAAATATTTTCATTTTAATTGGAAAAATTATCTCTTCGGAAAAAGACAGCTTTCTCTCAATATCTGAAGACAAACTGAAAAAGTCGAGAAAGTGTTCTTGTCTTTCAGTGCGTTTGATTGAATTCCCATTTAGGTCTTTCTATAAAATTTCTTCTTTTTCCAATCCCTTTCCTTATTTCCTGCTCTCACGGATTCCCATTTTAAAAGTTTCGTAGCACACGCTCTTCGATTTGCTACTCTCGGTCTTCTATTTAGGTTCGGTCTGTTAGTCTTCGTGGAGCCGGGCACGAAATGACTCCGTCCAAGTGGAAATTGAGGTATAATTACAGTTTTTGTTTTAGTGAAGAAATTCTGTTTCCGTTTTTGACGATTTATTTCAAATTCGATATTCTCAATACAAATTTAAAAAAGTTTTCGGGGAAATACGTTTTATTTCCAAACGGTAAGCTAAATTTTTCAGAAACTAATGATTTAACATATAAGGATATAGAAGCTAAACAATAGATTGGAATCTGTATTAATAATAAAAGATGTTCCGTGTTAATGTAAGCTATTAAAATAACAGTTGCAATGTCTATCACAACTCGATAGTTAAAATTAATGCTGAAAATAGTATATTAAGCTGCTGAATATATAGTAATCATATAGCATCATATATGTCATAAACATCAAGTTTTTCATAATCTATATCAAATGCAAACAAAACACCTGATCCCTAGAAAAGGCTGGCATGAATATATGCAAGATGATATTCAGTAAAGTTAGCGTCGAAATAGTATGTATTCCCTGAAGTAAATGGCTTACTTTAATACGAAATCATTTTGATTTAGGCTCGATACAGCAGTAATTAAAATATTTATTGCATTATTTAAGTTAAGTAAACATATTTTAACAAAATCTTTTTCTATTTTTTTAAAAATATATTTTATATATTAATATTTTAATTTTTGCAATTTTTAATCAAGTTAATTTAAATAAAATTTTATTAACTGTTTATTATTTATAATTTGAAAAATTTGTATATTTTTAATACATTTTATTTGTTTTAAAAATTTATTCCAAAGGTTTTTTTAATGTCCCTCTTACATTCGTTCAAGTAGTTTTATAGTTACAATCGAGAAAGTTCCTATTGTGCCGGATTAAAGAACGTTATCATTACATGAAGCGTTCATTTTGTATAACAGCCACCTTTCAAAGAAAAATATTTCTATTCCATAATTCAAAACAATGTGATAATGCCTGATATAAAATCTTCCAAGAATAAAATTAGCAATATTATTAATCAGAAAGGAAAAATCGTTAATCATTATCTCTACAGAAAAAAGTTTCCTAACGAGTACCTACAAATGATATTTTTCTGAGATGAAATCTCGAATAGCAAGAAAAAAAACAATGAAGAAATCAGCCAGAAAGTCGTCTTAAATATATGTGTTGCAAACATAAAAATAACAAAGCGAAATGTGACTTTAAAAAAGTTTTTAAAAAAACTGACGGTCACAAGTTTTTGTCAAAGCTCAGTATCTTGTATAACATTACTTGGTAACTATTTAATAGTATCAAAATAGAAGCATATTTGGAGCCTTCAGAAATCATAATCTAAATAACCTTAATAAAAAGCGGTCCGCTTACTTCCGAAAGCATTTACAAATATACGAAAGAACTCGCTTAGAATTTCAAGATCTCTCTTACAAATGGGAAGTAAAAATAAATGTGAAAACAACATTCATTTTTTGAACTCGGATTTTTTTTCTCTTCAGCTGCATGCAAGATGGTACATCAATCTGACTTTTTTTTCCCTTTTAATTTTGATTCAAACATACCTACAAAATGTAGCAAGATGTATATTAATTTCTCGGGGAATTTTAACTTAGAAATTACATGCATTATTTTTTTCAGAGCAATAAACAAGACCTTATATTAAGGCTATAACTATGTACCTAATAATTTTACGAATGAAAAGACTTAACATATAATTAAAATATTTTTCAGTTCAATATTTAAAAAAAATCTATTTCTTTATTTCAAGAATATTTTTCGAAGGGTTTCATTTTATTGATACAAAGTTATATATACATCGAAAAGCGCCACTGCGGTCTTTTAAAAAACGAAGATTGATATGAGTATTGCATATATACTTTTTCAACACTTCTATTGAAAAGAGCCCTTACTAAACATTTTCCCACTACGATTAACTCTGAAAAATCGTGGACGAAAAATTGAAATTAATATTCCTGGAAATTTTACGAAAATCCTCTTCTATCATGGAAATCACAATGAAAACTTTTAGTTCAAATGGTATGAGATTGCTGCAATGGGGAAAAAAGTCTTTATGTTTTAAACATCAATTAAATGTCTCTTAAATCCTTTTAAAGTTATACAAAAGCGTTCTGAATATTAAAAAATTCCACAAGATATTATTTTCGTGTATATAATAAGAATCCCCTTTATTTTGTCAACAAATCGGTCACTTTCAGGGCTAAAAAATCTGTGTATACTCAGAATAAAAATACTAAGTCTTACTAGGAAAGACTAATCCTTTCCTTAATGATGAGCTTAACACGCTCGATCTTTTCAGTCATGGGCTCATATAGTTTAGCGTCGAAATTAATTATGCATAAAATAAATAGTAATTTCACGCAACTTTACGTGAAGCGGAAAATTTCTTTTTTCTAATCTCTAAACGCGTTTTATTAATTTTAACGCATCACATTTTAAGGCATTTTTGCAACAGACGTTTCTATAATATAACTTGACACTTTTCGGTTATTATTTTTAATTGAAAAGAGTTATAAAACATCCAGAACCAAAATTAAATTTACGTTACATTTTAATCAGCGCATAACAAAAGGACTCATTTTCTGCGAAGAATTCTTTACTTTGTAATTTAAAGGGCAGATTAAAGATGTTCGTTGAGTTTTAAAACATGTTGTAATTCGGATATTTTTAGTTATAATATAATATAATCATTTGAGGTAAAAAGTGTGAGCAGCGTACGTTATGTTTTGCGTTGTATAAACAGACCATCTGGCATGAATCTACCAAAGTTCAAGGTGCAACTCGAACCGAGGACACGCCCCTCGGGCTTCCTTTTAATTTTTTTTATTTAAAATCTTCAGTTAACAAGCAAGTAAGTATGAAAGTGAGGAAATAACTAACAGTTAAGAGAGATTTTGGCGCTTTCCGTTTAAATTTCATGTACATATTATAGCGCTTGATTAATATTCAAAGCAATATATTTTTCTGACACCAATTTAATTGTTTTACAACTATTTTCCTAAACTTCAACATTTTAAAAATTTTATTTATTACATAATCTAGTTTGATCATCAAAATTACCTAATTTCATTATTACATAATTTCGTTTGATCATCGTGCATTTTTTCCATTGGTAAAGGCTAAAAAAGCAAGATTTCTTAATTTATAATTTTTCATTTAAAGCAGAAGGATATCTAAATTATGATTTTTATTTAAAGAATAACAATTTTCAATTTATTTAGTTCCAGAACTGTTGCATAAGAAATAAGCAAGCGAATTCTCTGTACCGCGACAAAATACATTTAATGAATTACAAGATAGATTACACAGACAATTACGTTTTCAATCTCAATGCCATGTTCATGGGACTTCACTGTATTATGAAGTTTTATGTGCTTAACAAGCATAATATGCATTTATCTATTAAAATAATACAATTTGAATGATTATCATAATTATATGTTTAAAAATATTTATTGAGAAAATCATGAAATTATGCATGAGACATTTAATCAAAATTAAGCACAAATAATGTCTCGATGAACCAGTTGGTCACCGAAAGCGTCTCATATTTTTATGTAATTAGCCTTTAACAATAGTTTCAGTATCTTACTAATTTAATAATCAAAGCAAAAAAAAATATTTCCTCTGAAGTTTATTTACAACAAACTTAGTAACTCAAATAAACCGTATGGTGTGCTCACAAACATGCACACCCTCTTTCATCATTAGAAGACGTTATTATTTGGTCTCAACATTTTAAAAATTTTTGATGCTATTTTATTTTATCAATAATTTCATGATATATATTAAAACATCTTTTCTATTATTAATAATAGATCCCATATTTAAAAGATTCAGTTGTAATAGTTAAGGTTTCCTTAAATATTGTGTTTCCTTTGCACAGACATGGGGGCCGCCCAAATGAAAAGTGGACATTGGCGATTAGGTCAGAATGACTGCAGCTGTAGGAGCGCCACCGGGGAGGGATATTAACAGGCGGCGGGAAGTGCGTGTTAGGTTTAGGTATGCACTAATTTGAACATATGCAAGACTACTAAAATAATGAATTAAATGTTGCTATAATATAATGATGAAATTATTTCATTGCTGTGATAAATATCGAATTGCACACAAGGAATTTAATTGAAATAAAATCTAATCAATATTCCCTGGGAATCAACTAGTTGCCAAAGAATGGCTTGCAGCTCTATAAAATTAAATAACTATATAGTTTTGTAAAATAACTAATAGTTGAATAGTTTTGCTTAAAACTGGGTTCTTTTGAAATACATAATTTCATTTCTCCATGCATTAGGGTTTTTTTTTTCAAGGCCACTTGATAGCGCCATAATTTTTCAGGTACATACAACCTGATTTCTTGCTGTCAACAGAGGTATTAATTATTCAGAAAGGTTCATGTATATTATAATTGTGAAATAGGATTAGTTACCTCATATATGAAGAGTTTCCTTTTTAAATGAATTCCACTGGAAATGGAACAAATTTAGTGATTCCTGATTTTTTGATTTCTCTTAACCGATATATTGACGGAAAAAAGTCATCAAGGGACAATATACAAATGGCAATAGTATCGCTTACAAAATGTATAAATGTCTTGGGCGTTGTCAGAGTTTCCAGTTGCCTTCGATTCATATGAAAAGGTTTATCATCCGAATATGGCCACACGAGGAGGAATTAATAGACTTTGAGCACAAGCATTGGTAACTGTAGATAAAATGCTTAGGGCATTTTATTTCAGAAATCGTTAGGAAATTCTACATTCCCAGACCCAAAGTGTCCGTGTAGTGAATACTTAACTCAAGCACAATTGTTCGCTATGGTCAACGCATCGGCCTACTACTTCCTCTTTATAATCCATACTAGTGATTTGTGCTTAAAATATTCAGTGTTAATAGACACGCAACACTGCTTGAAGTAACAGCAAGAATCAATGCGAGACGTGCTACGGACATGTTAGTTAGGTTAAAGCGGCAAAATTTATGTTAAATGGGTCTTGGTTTTGTCACTGTGTCCTCTAAAAGCCTGATATCAGCCTCTTCATTCAGCGCCTCTCCTGGACTCAAGATTCTTCATTTGAACCTTAGAAGACGAAAACTATGGCTTCGTTAGATGAATTACAACTTCAGTTGGTTCGAGCATGGCGAGATTTCTACGAACCCACGGAACTAACTGAACCGGTCACTGACTAAAAATGGTTATTTCCAGCTACTTAAGGACTATTCATGTAGATTTCTTGTGCCGAAAGAATAATGTAATTGGATGACAGTGCGGCGTATGCCATCGCCGTTAGCGATTGAATGAAGAGCATTTGGAACAAGCATAAACTCTAGCGAATGATTGGGCCCCTCGGAGGACATTAATGAGAAAGGGCGAGTACTTCTTAACCAATTGAAATAAAAATTTGACATAAAGTTAAACTTGAAGTCACAAAACCCCGTACCAAATTTGATATACTTAAATATTTGCATTTTTGACACAATTTGACATTTACATAGTTTTAAACGTATATTCTAAAAAGCAGGTAATCCATCGTTGACTTTGGATTAAAACTTAATATGTGTTTAGTTACATATATTAAATTTTGCAAACCAATGTTATCAATCTCACTTTATTTTCCAGTTATTATGTTAGTATATAGATTTTAACGAGTTTTCAGATTTTTTAATGTCTTTAACCCTCATGTTTCAAAGAATTTCATTTATAATAACTGTATTTAATAGGTTACTGTATTCTTATATCTATATTTCCTTTTCCTTTTGCATGCTTTTGATTTACATGGGAATTTCTTTTTACTTGCTATTGAAGTAGGAGTAAGAAGAAAATAAGAATAGAATTCACTCTATAAATATTATGTACGCGATCCTTAACAGCTTTCCATAAGGAAATCTTGCTACTGAAGGTTCCAACAGCATTCTCTTAAATAATGCAAAAATCTTACCAAAATAGGGTTTCTATTGGTGGCCTCATATTTGGAACAGATGTAAAGAATTTAAAATAAACTGCGGTTCTCATTTGTGTACAACACGATTATAAAAGATATTTTTTTAATGTCCCGTTGAAATACTATATAACTAAATTAGCAATAAGAATTTTTAAAAGATTTTTCAGAAGAAGATTTTTCAAGTGTCACCCTCAGGCAGGCATTCAAACCAGGGATCGTGACCCGAAAATCCACGGAAAAAGAGGTTTTAGAGATAAATTATTACTCAGAAATAAAAGAACAGATTCAAATTAAATAGATTACACAAATTTTTTTAAATCAAACAAAAGACCGTAAAAATTAAAACTAAATCAAAATATACCAGTATTAAGCACACAAAAAAAATACAGGCAAATAGGTTTTTTAACTATCTTTTTCTTATCTAATTTTTTGAATCTAAATAGAATTAGAGAGAAATTCTCAAACCCAAACAAAAACAAATCACAGTCATGAGAAAAAGAAATCCAAACACATACCAAAATTAAGAACTACTCCGAAAGATTTGAAGTTTGTCAACTTTTCCCCTCGTCAAACTCACGTTAATTTCGCCGCGTTTGAAGCCATATGTTTGGTCAGAGCATATCGTAATAATAATAAGTACATGAAGCGTTATTTATTAAGTTAAGGTTAAGGTTGTGAGTGGATAAATTGGAAGGCTTATATTAGCTTTGAAAATTAGTTAAACCCTCTCCTATTAATGTTTGTATGCTGCAATAGTTTTTTGGAAAATCGTGAGTGGATAAGCCTTTAATAAAAATTGTTTGTTGCTACCATGTCTGAAAGTTTGTTATTACAATTTTTTTTAATTCTGTTAAATTGTGAAACAATTAAATTTTTTGAAAATTTTGAAGTACAAGCTTCAAACCTTTTGGAGCAATTCTTAATTTTGGTATGTGTTTGGATTTATTTTTATCATGACTGTGATTTGTTTTTGTTTGGGTTTGAGCATTTCTCTCTAATTCTATTTAGATTCAAAAAATTAAATAAAAATATTATTTTGCCTCTTTTGTGTGCTTTTAATACGGGTATATTTTGATGATTTAGTTTTAGGTTTTACGGTCTTTTGTTTGATTTAAACAATTTGTGTAATTTATTTAGATTTTAATTTTCTCTAACATTTCTGAGATTCTAATTTATCTCTAAAATCTTTTTTTCCTGGGATTTTTGGGTCAAGAGGGGTCAATTTTTGACGAAATATCAGACCCCCCCCCCTAACAGGAAAAATCCCTGATTTGAATTCCTGCCTGAGGGGGACTCTTGAAAAGGTCTTCAGGCCGGATTCCTTGTAATTTATTCCTTTTGAATTTGTATTTTAAACTTAATAATTATTGCTAATTTAGTTCATAACATATTTGTATTCTAATTGTAGCAGCATTACCGCTCTCTAAATACAACGTTCATTTTTATATTATGTTTCAGGAAATTTGTTTAGGTTTTTTTTCATATATATATATATATATATATATATATATATATATCTCTAATAATTGAAAAGAAATATTTTGAGGGACGGAGAACGAATTTTTGATGAGTGAGTAAAAATTTAAAAGATAATATTTGTTTGTTTGATAAAATTTAAATGTTAATATACAAATATTTGTCCAAGCCATAAATATGTCAGAAACTTAAGTTTTTATAAAGAGTAAATTTGAATTCAACAGACAGTTGCGCTGTAAACGCGATCTTACACATCAAATTTTGCAACAAAATCAGAACTTGAAAATTACAAATGCATCATCTGATGGGAAAAAAAGTTCAAATGATTAAGGATTTTTTTTTCTTTTTAGCCAAGTTTAAAGTGGGGATCTGAATTCATGTAATAAAATTTAGTGAAGTGATTTAGTTATATCTGACATACAGAGAAGCATTACGATACAAGTGTCTATCTTTCCCATTGAATCAAACAAGAGAAGTAAATATATGACAAAAAATATTCAATTCAAGTTTAATTCAATACAAAGTGAGAATAACACAATACTACCAGCTCGTATAAGTAATTTGAATACTTTTAATTTTTGAGAAAGATTTAGTGTTTATGCATCTATTAAGGGCTCAACAATGTATTTTTAATATTGATTACTGCATTTAACATTAGTTATTCGTAAAACTGTGATGCTGTACTATTATAAATATAAACTGCATTTGGATGGTGTCATTTTTATTTATATGAATCACTAACAGAGAACTCTCTAAGCTATCATTTTTGTTCCAAATTGTTTCATTGGTGCCATCATCCCTGAAATGTCCGCAAAGTTATGAAGCAGTTCTACTTGTATATAAAAACAACTTACAGAAAATTAATTAAATTTATCAAAATATACTTTAGTTCCAATGTTGATTCAATGAGAAGGAATATGACAGATCAAAGCAGAGAATATAGATTTCTCCAAAGTAGTCGTCTACATAACCGTTATTACTACAAAAAATTAATGAACAGAATGGTTAATATTTTTTCTATAGATAAAGAGACTTTTAAACATCCACGAATAAATTCGATTGAGACTGTATACCCAAGAATCAATGATGATCAGCTGTAATGGCTGAGTTCTTACCTAAATAGCAAGCTCGTTCTTCCATTTTTCGATCAGATTTCTTCCTCTTCATTTAAATTTCATGCACATGAAAGAATGGTTATGTTCAAAATAAAACAATCATTTTCCTCTATTTCTGTTAAAGCAGCATTGAGCTTTTATTGAAAAAATATTTCAAAATAAACTTATCGGTCCGATCCAGATGTTCTTTTACTTAAAGGGAAAATTCTTCAGAAATAAGCTACATTTATTTAATACCAATCAATTGAATTGATTATTACTCATTTGCCAAACGAACTGCGGTTGATACGAAGCGAATGTTTGGAGGGAGGGCTGATGTAGTGAGAATCACTGGATCTCATTCCAAAATTATTTCTTGAGTAGAAAATATTCATAGTGCAGTTTCCAGCTCTGATTTACTCTAGAACATGGATGGAATAGGCATTGGTCCATCACTGCATTTTTGCTTGTTAGGGGAAGTGTGAGTCTCATTTCAAAATTTAAATGCATAATTTCTCTATAAATTAGCGAGCAGGGGAACTAGCCATTCGATTCATTGAAACATTAATACATATCCTCAAGAACTTCGAAATCATTATCGCGAAAAGCTAATTTTACATCCCTTTAAAACTGTCAAATCATACAACGATTATTAAATATTTTCATTTCTTTAAAACAAGTTTCTTAATTTTATATCCGGAGATACCATTTCAGTTTCTTGTTTGTCAATAATTTGTACGTATATCGAGTAAAAAATCATTTTTGAAATGTGAGTAAAATAAAAATCTTAATTGTCAATTCTCGAGTTAAATCTGTATAGTAATGGGTGTAAGGCTAAAAAAAAAGAAGCAATAATTGTTCACGACTTTGAGTCTCTCGAGGCATGAAAAGACGAAAAGAGCGAAAACAGCTTCTTTTCTGTTCGAAAGAATTCGATTGTTCTCTCCGGAGCAATTATACAGAATTGACCCGCAAACAAAACGGTTTTCGCATTTCGAGAGTTAATGAATGGTCATCTTTAAAAGACAGGAAGAAAATTCACCACGACATCCATTGAAGAACTTTTAGAAGAGATTCCAAGGAGTTATTTTCTTCAATTTGGCAAAGAAATGTAAGCATTTTAAACAAGTCGGAAATATTTATTTTTGTAAATGGTCTTTTTTCAGTTTGATCATTCATCTGGGAAAAAGAGTATTCCTTTTAATGTGTCTATTTAACTTAATAGCCATTTAAACTTATTTCATTGTGCATTTTTGATATTTATTCTTGAATCTTTTGGAGAGAAAACAAGTGATTTCCACCCAGTTTTAGGGAATTTTATTCAAAAATATATTCTTTAACATTTATGGAGGCTTTACATTTTAGCAAAAATAACAGGGATTTTATACAATATTATTTTTAAAATACGAAACCCTTGCTTAGGTAATAAGCAGAACGACTTATAAAGGAAAAAATACACTTCTGACTTTTTTCCACTTTCCAGGTTTGAACCTTTCAATATTATCCTGATGAAGCCGGCTTTGAAAGATCTGTTTGAACACGCCATTTTGAAGCCGGTTTCTGTTTTGAATAAGGCGTGCAGAATTTAAAACAAATTATCATTTAGGATGCATTCGTTTTACATCCAGAAATTCTCATTTGGAAAGAATTCTGTAATCAAACGGTCTGTTAGAATTGAATTTTGAGAAGTCAGGAGATGGAATTTGAATTTTGTTGATACGTTAAATATTTTATAATATTGAAACTTTTTAGTTATCACAAATATTTACACCAAATAAGAATTAAATAAGTATAAGAAATTATTCAAAATACAAATGCTTTAAAAACCTTAAATTTTTGCTATGTGTTTCAAATACCATGCTACTCTCCACATGCTACGTTCTTAATTTAGCTAAAAGTTTTGAGTAATTTGAGAATATCTTAATGTTTGGCTGTTTTGATTTATGAACATCTAATGACGCTTTACATTTTCATTTAGTGAACATTTAGGTGTTATTTTTTCCGTTTCCTAGTAGGTATAACCTATGTTTATTGAATCGATATTATTCCCAATTTTGTTTATATATATATATATATATATATATATATATATATACCTAATTTTTATAAAAACTTTAAAAGTTTATTTGGCTATTTAGATTCTTACAAAAAAAAACCCAGCTTTATTTCTTTCTGTTTTATTTGTACAAATGGTGATAAAGGGATATATATAATAAATTCTGGTGAAGCAAATAACATTTCAGCTAATATTTTTTTAATGTAACTTATTAATGTATTCACTTCCACGACACAAATGGCAAATTAGATTATCTCTTCTTTTACTATTCCTTAAAAAGTTAATATTTGGGCAGATAATGAGCATGCATGCATGAGCACGTGCATGAGTCCAGTTACCCCATTGGACAAGACGTATTTAATATTTGTTATACAGTATAAAATTTATCAAAACGAATCAATTTTTTTTACTGATTGAACCTATCCCTCAAAAAGTAATGCCATTCATCGAACTAAGGAAACGTGGAGAAGTGGCAAAAAAGGCTAATCATCCATTTGCGTTTCGTAGCGCATTCTACATTTAAAGGAGAGGCAAGAACATTTTGAATTAATATTCTCCCCTGGTAAGATATTAAATACAGCGTACCATTTTAATATTGAATTTCGAATTGAATAAGATTTAAAAACTTGGAAATGTTATAAATAAATCCATGTCAAACCAGACGCCTAAATTGATTTATTTAAAATTCTATATATGTTATTAACTGTTTCCATTAATGTAATATGTATGCATGTATCATGGAAATAGTTTGCTTGCCTTTCCCTATTTAACAAATTGGACTTTTTTAAGCCTTTTCTACTAAAAGAAAACATTGTTATAGTAAAAATTCTGCCTCATATTTGGAATGATACATTTTCTATCGGTAAACATAATAATTCAAAACACAAAATGAATAAAAAATTATTGACTAATGTGATTTTGCTTGTAGTTTTATATAAAATGTGAGATTCAGCGTACAAAATAAACTGAAATTAAATATGCCTACTCGTGTACCTTTGAAGGAGTAATTTAAAGATTGAAGGGATGGGATGACTGGAATTCAGCTTAAGTTTTTTAAAAAAGTTTTCGATGTATTTCTAAATTTAGAATGATTTCAATGATATCGAATTAGTTATCCCTCAGCAAGGTCTATTCACGAGTCCCTAAACGCGATCTGAACGCATTACGTGAATGTAAACAATTCAGGTGTACAACTATCTTTCCAGCTATTTCTTTCGAAATATACACGATTTTCTGTTATTCTACTTTACATTCTTGCATTAAATATGTATTACTGTAAGAAATATTCGACATCACTCTTTTTCATTGAGAAACTGACACGTGTTATCATGTCAATATGTGAAATTGAAAATGACATTATCAATTTCACATATTGACGAATAGATAGACTGTCAATCCTTTGACCACAAAACTAATTTCAACGTATGAATTAGCTAAAATGTTTTTCAATTTTTTGTTATGTTTTTAAGTAATTATTTAAGGATTTTGAATATGATAAACATTATAAATAAATGTCACGATTCTATTTTAACTACTTTAACTATTTTATTCTATTCAAATGTTATCTTTTGTATTGTGTATACATACAGGGAAGATTCAGGAGTTCCTGTTTGTATATAGATTTGGGTGGCATCTTTTTTAACGAATTCGCCTTAGAAGATCCTAAACCACATGTTTAATAATAAATCTATAGGCTTAATATCATCCATATCGTTAATTGTAATTTTGAACTATGACGTTCACATTCACGCGGGTAAACGAACCCTGATTAATTCTCACGAAATATGATAGTATTCTGCAAATTTAAAGAAAAAGACACGCTTTGAAATTTTTTTCTGCAGTTATGTATTTTTCACTTATTAATTTCTAATACATAATTTTAAAAATGGGCTTTTTGAATTTGTAGAGCTTTGAAATTGGGGAGATTTATCTGTATAATGGTTGTCCAAATGAAAAGTGGACAAATTGAATAAAAACAATATATCTAATGGAAATAAAAAAATTCGCCATAAATGATATCCCTAATGGAAATAAAAATTCACCATTGTTCTAACACATATTCCATCGTTTAGGTGGCAGGTCTATGCCTTTGCTGTAGAAAAATTGTAGTTGATTGTTGAAGAAGTACAGCAGAACTTCCTTTACTTCGTCTTTCAAATGAAAATATGTCTCATATAAGGCTCTCTCAAGAAGCCGAAAGATACACAAGTCACAGAATGACGAATTCGGTAACACAGAATGAATGTACGGTAGGTGTTCTAACATTCCCCAATGGGATATTTTTTTGAGATCATTTGGGTTTCACGGGATACGTGTGGCCACCTCTTATTGTGTGAGAAGAGACAGGCCGTTTGCTTTTGAATGATGTCTGTATTTTCTTTAGAGTACTTCTGTATTGTTTTGAATAGAAAGTGCTCCATTGGGACAGAAAATGAGCAATTGAATCAATAGAAAAAAATGCATCATTTCCCATACAGTCGTCATTGATTTCAAATTCTCCGTTGGAGGACATGATATTCATTTCCATTACTTACGCATTTAATTCGATTCTGGTGCGTAATGGAAACAGCGTCATCCACAACGACGCCTTTTAGAAATGCGGGATCCTCCTCATAACCGATCAAGTGCTGGAGACTGGGGCCTATTCGTTGTTTCTCCCAATTAAGGTTGACGTGCTTTGGCACCCATTTCGCAAACACTTTACTTCAGATTTTGGAGAACGATGGTGCAAAACATTCCTTTACTGCGGTTGTTTTCGTTACTGATCCGAATTTAATTAGTTCTAATCCTTTCAACAACTACATCAGTAGAATCGTTGGTTTGCTTCGCCTGATGTTTGTCACAACGAAAACTTTTACACCATTCTATTATAAACGTTCAACCTAACTAAGCTCGTTATAAACTTCTACCATTTGCCAATAGATGTCTGCATTCCACTCTCATTCCACTAATAGAAACCGTACTGCCGATCGTTGTTCCGATATGAAGGCATCCATATATAGACCGACTTCGCTTTCTGTCCATTTTCTCTACCACGAGCAGCATTTTTTCTTTGTTAAATACAGTTTTCAGTGAACACTATCTACCACCATTTACATCCATGCACGACGACGCTGCTATAGTTGTAGTTTTTATCAAGCACTCGCACATGTTCACGTTTCAATTGGGCAATCCTCATATCTTGGTCGAATATTTGTGGCAAAGACAACACTTTTTCTTCGTATACGGTAAAGAAAATTTTCAGCGCAGCCAAAACTTTTAATTTTTTCCCCTTAATACTACATTCATATTGGTTATACTTTACTATAGTATAACTTAATAAGAAAATAAAATAATGCAGAGAGCCCTAAAACATCCCACAGTTAAATTGTTTATTAAAAAACAGATAAATGATATATTTACTGGTGTGAATATAGTTACTATTACTAATATAAAAAAGGCTTACACTATTCCTTTATGTTAAGCATTCAAAACATTATCCACGTCTAAAGAATAGAAAGTTAGTGGGTAAAATAAATACCACCGCTGAGGCTAATTCTCACCACCAGTGGGCATACACATTTGTTTAAAATTAAGTGTTGAATCTGCGGCATTTTTAGAAAGATTAGCTTGGCGCTCTGAGCGTTCATATCTGTAAAAGAATTAATAAAAAATCTACCACTTTTACAAGTGTGTTATGTTATATAGTCATCTGCGTGTGGCTTACAGAAATTATTGAAAATGGAACTTCTGGCGCCAATTAAGGGATCTCTCAGTTCAGCCACTGAAATTGCTTATGAAGTAAAATTCTGCATGACAGTATCAAGATATACTCTTTAAAAATAATACAAGAGGAAATCAAAGATAAAAATCTCACGATTTTTTTTCTTTTCATCAAATTGTGTCTTCCTTCATATCATTCTGCTTAATTTCAGTTGTGAATCCAAGTATATGATACATTACCCTATTTCTGCCATCCACGAATGTATACGATTTACTACTATAAAAATTCAGTTTATCACACTTTAAAATTTTGATTATTTTTTTTCTATATTTTGATAGAAATTCTCAGCATTCCCTAAAGGAATTTTCCGGAGCCGTTTGGCCAAAGCATTTACTTCTAATGATCACTTCCTTATGAATCCAGGCACATCCTTCCAAAAGCAAAGCCAGTCCCTTGAGCTCGAGGCTTATCGCCTTTATCAAGAAAACTCGTTGGGGTCTCCGGTTTCGCCTGCAAAACCCTTCCACCGCCAGAGATGGATGAAGAAGAACATGTCAGAAGTTCTGTTCATCAGTACACAGCCTAATCCTGCGGGAGGCCCAAGTGTGATATGATTTCGTAGACTTATCTCCACAACACACGCTGTGGACGTGCGCAGGCCTCGGGGAATGATAACTCCGATTAACGGCGTCCGCCGATTTTTCCCCACCTCCTCCCGCTCAGCTGTTTCTTCCACACACGGGCAGAATAATGGAATAAAAGCGTTGATGCTCACTCTTTCTGGCTTTTTTCTTTCTCATCCTCTATATAGCAGGGGTTATAAGTGGGTTTTTTGGATGCAATCCGAGATAAGTTGGCCTCTAGAAAAGAGTGATAATTTTGTCAGGTTTAAAAATAATTAGTTTCAAGAAACATTTCAGGAAATTGCAATTCACCATAATTCATTTAAAAAAAAACAGTGAAAACTAGGTAGGAAAATTTTTTAAAGAAAGAAGCACCTCGGCCTCAAGTACAAAAAAAAAAAAAACATTTTTTTTTCGAGTGTATATTTTCACTTGCATATTATTGACACTTTTCTAATTTAGCTATTGATTTTCATTTTTCTCTGGGTTAAACAATTGCATTTTGCCACTTCCTTGTTTTTGTGATCTAGACGAGATGGTTAATTTTCTAATCACGATTCAGAATAAGGTAACATAGCTGGTATAACTATATATTCAAAGTGATTTGCTGATTTAAGCAAATGTTAATCAAGAAAATCCACCCAAGATATTATTTTTACCGTAATATGGTATACAAAATGAGCTCATAAACCCGCTTCAGCACAAATCAGTCCGAAAGGGAGAAAACAGCTGCAGAGAAATGATGTTGCAAAATACTAAAATGCTCGTACTTTACGCAATAACAAATACGCTCTGTTATTTATTACGTTTAGAAGTTATGCCAGTAGATGGACCTAGATTCAAGAATCATTAGGGAGTTATCAAAAATTTTGCAATAAATTTTATAAACATTATTAATTAACGACAAACAGAATCTCGCATCTATCAAGAATTGAGGGAATAAATCATTTTCTTCTGTGAACACTATTTCATAAACATCCCCTTTCGGCTTAAAGTATATAGATTTTATAATGATTAGGAAAATTAATTTTTTTTTCAGTTCTTGTTACCAAAATTATTTTATTCACAAATTTAGAAATCATGCACAATCAAATGTATCAATATCATAGAGTTGCGCCCATTTCAAAGAATCCCACCACTTGAAACTGTTTTAAAGAGTATATTTCGGAAACATTTTTTGATGACATACTGAAAGCGTTGCACTTGACATTTCGTAAAATATGAAACTTGATATTCATTGGGCGTAAAAGCGTTTTTAGGCTACAGATTTAATGAATGGGTGCGTTAACACTGATGGAAAATGATGATGATGATGTCGTGTCCGCTTTTTGCCACGGAAAGAGGGGTGCAGTAGCTTCTGAGGGTATGGACCCCTGTACACCCGAGGGCAGAAGTCTGACTTCTAGCTCATATGAGGATGAAACCCACACCCACACGATTGCACGGTTCCTTTTTATAGGGGGGGGGGCACATTCACACATCTCACAAATAGAACAGAGAACAACAACAATGCCCGAACCGGGACACACAGAACACGAGGAAGACGCGCTACCTCTGTGCCAGAAAGCCGGCCAGTGATGGGAAAATATTGAATATATGAGTAATCCTTTTACGCATTTTCTTCTAGGCAAGCATGTACGCTAGGGATTTTTTTTTGTTCTAAATGAACAGCACTAAACATTAAAGGAACTTTTTATCTTCTTTTTAGTAGTTGAGAATTAAATTCTTTTCGAGAGTTAGCTGGTGAGACCTTCCTCGGTGCAATACTCGCTCTATTTTCACACCCATAACCACCTTTAAAACTGCATCTAACTTAATCTATAAAGAAGTTAAACATTCATCCAACGTATTTAAATTAAGTAATTAATTTCCTTCATTTTTTGCGTTCATTTTTGACTTCATTCCAAATGCAAATATATTTAAAGTCGAGATTGGATTCACGTACTGATACCTGAATTACAAAAATAAGCGTTTTCCACGGATTTGTTAGGTATTTAAATTCCATTAACAGCTCCGATACGATGGCGAAACAAAAAAAACAAAACAAAAAAAAACTTGATTCCTTAATTTTTTTAAAACGATAGAATTCGTCGTCTCGTTTTTTACAGATTTCTTGCCCGAATGAAGATTAATGGAAGCATTAGCGACGCTAATCTGGATCGATAGCTGTAAAAGTGTCACGTGGTGCGGTTACACGAAAGCCTTTCACTTTTAAATACTTCACGTTTAATTGGGCCAAAATGCATTTTTCACTCTTTTGAGTAGAGATTTCGAAAATGGGCGCATCGGATCAACGTCACATGATTTTCAGGAATCTTGGGGGCATACAACGTGTCTCTCCGAATGAGATCGAAGGCTCCTAAACAATCACTTGCCGAGCTGAAAAGGATTTTTTCAGAACTTAAAAAAAATATTTTCGATGGCTATTAATTTTTATTTCATTATCAATTTTAAATTAAATAAATATTATCAATTATACTTGTTTTAAAGATTGATATTGAAATAATGTTTTTAATGAGATAAAAATATTTAGTAGTTCCATCTTAGAAAGAGGCGAAATGTACGTATATAAAGGCTTTAGTTCGAAATGTATGCAATATTTTTACTCAGCAATAATGACAAGATTTTGAATAGAATGGAAAACATGGCGCTTTTAATGTAATCTTGTTATAAAAATATTATATATTTCTTTTAAAAAAGATTCACGATATACTCATATTTAGGGGAAATTTTTTTCCTAATATCGTATTTTTAAATACGTATAACTAGATAAGAGGCCTTAATACTCAAAATGTATTTACCGAATTCGGGGTATCTTAAATATTGAAGATAATACAAATAATTTGAAATTTCTTAATACGCTCTGTTTTCTTTATGTATAATTAGCATTTGAGACGGTAGCAAAATAAGAAAACTACAAAAGGGTTAAACATATTTTTTAACTGAATTTATTTGAAATTAAACTGAACATTATTTTTTTTATTGTGAATAATAATGTTTATTCATAATATTTGTATTTTATTTTTCATTTATGCTTGAAAAATTACTTATGAACTGCAATATTTGTATATAATTTTTAAAATAGGGTTATGATTATTCCATTATAAAGTATTATTTTAAAAATAACTATTCAACTAAGCCGGCTTTTCGATGACAACAGCTAGAATTTCCAAATTTATGTATTCATTTTCTTCCATAAAATAACTTTCCTGTTTCTTTTTTAATGTTTATTGTCTTTCTAAAAAACATTTCCTTTACTTAATTTTTTTCCTTGTGTAAACGCTTCTACATAAGTATAAAATAATAATAATACTACATAAAGGGGTCTACTGATCAAGGTTTACGTTCTTTTAACTTTTTTCACATCCCTCCTCTGAAGAGCTTTGAATAAAGTTTCGTAATTAGCTATCGATCGCCAATGGTCATCAACTTCCATTCCTGTCTTTCAGATCGCCACTTTCGGAATTTTTAAATCTCATTATTTTTTTATTTAAATATTTTATGTTTGATAATGTTGCAGGTTTTTTTGCAAAGTCACTTCTCAAATGAGAGAACTGGTTTCAGATATTGTAATGAATGTCTAAAAATTGACAAGACTAATACGATTATTGGATCTGACTGGTATTGAATAAAAGTTTGCGTGCATGTGACGTAGGAGCACCTAAGAAGCTCCTGAAAGAGTGCAATGCAAGTCTTTTAGCGGCGGCGATGGTCGAGTGGGGTTTGACGTTGCTTACATGCCATTTACCCTTTGTAGGCTTAGCTACGTTTTTCATCCCCATCTCAGGTGAACCTTTCTCCTAATTAAACGCATCCCATTTCTGCAAATAGTGTAAATATTGAAATGCTTTAACTATATGCAGTCTCAATAAATTAATTCGGATATTATTATTCCGTTATTTATAAAATGCACTTGACCCTCTGGACGCCATCCTATATATATATATATATATATATATATATATATATAGTCCGTGTTACGTGATTACTTCTGTAGTTTTCTTTACATTTATTACTTTCAACATCTGTTTCAATAAAGACTCCCTAAAACTTTATTTAACAATAAAGTTAAAGGATATGTCCAACATTATTACAAAAAATAAAAATTGATACAGGGGTGATATGGAATAAGAAAACCTAAGTACAGAACCTGAGAACTACTTCTTTGTTTTTGCTTTTTTCTTCCAGAAAAGTTGGTTTTCGAAGAAAATCAAAACTCTTCCCCCGAAATGGATGGATACATAAGTTTCTAAGATCACCAAACAAAATAAAGAATTGGAGAGTTTGTTCATTTTCTGCCTGTGAGGACGCCCACCCCACCCCGTCCTTCGGAAGTTGCAGGAAAGAAATCTCGGTATTATTTGATCTCAATTGTCGGTTTCCGATTCCTCCGAGCGAAAAATATGGCAAAAGTAAATACGAGTCCAGACGAACAAATGGAATAATTTTCCTTTTCTGGAGGGAATTCCCCCCCTTTTGATCTCGTCGTGAAATGGGAGAGCCTTAACTTGATCTATTATCTTAATGATTACAGAAGCCTTCTATCGACTTCGAAATAAGTGAATGGCCGACTTCTTTTACAAGGAACTGCTATAAAATATCCAGAATGAATGATTTGAGTGAAAAAATGGCAATAAACTCTCTTGACTGATGAAGAGTTGAATAATTTTTATTGAGGCTCCATTTATCAATACGCATAATCGCTCACCGGTGATTAAAACGCTGAGCAGAAATAGGAATATCCCTTATGGTCTGCGTCATTACGGATGCACAAATCCTTTTTTTTTCCTTCCTTTCTTTCTATCTTTTTTTTTTTTTTTTTTTTTTTTTGCCTTAGTGTCAATCAACGCAGAAAGGATTTTTTTGTAAATGTCTGAGTTGAGTGATTTGTCGATATACAAATAAATTTGAGGAAGAATAAATAAAAAAAAAGTCAGTAACGTTTATTTTTTATATTTACATTGATTCATTATTTTCTCCCTTCACAGCCGAAAGTAAAGGTATTTTTTGTGCATTTGTTTCAATCCTATCCGTTTGTCTGTTCGCCAATGCGATTGAAAGTGAAGACTAACAATTGCAAGAACGAGAAAAAAGTTTATGGGTAAATGTATAATAATATTAAAATCGTACTACAAATAACAATATTGCTTTTTATTTCTCTGGAATTCTGAAAATGTGCATGATATTTACTATTTCGAAAATCCTTAACTATCCTAATCTCTTCCGAGATATTTGTAATAGGATAGCAGTTGTTTAAAATGGCGCATCTTTTAATTAGTTAGATAAGTGGTTTTTGTTGATTAGTAGGTTCTAGAAATGGCAGGATCCTCGAGTTTTTCTTGAAACCGCATGTGTATTAGTGAAAGGCATCTGTAATATTAATCGTGTATTTCTGTTTCATTTTTCATAGAATTTACGAAATTTTCAATGTATCAATGAAAACATTTAAGCCGGTATTATTTAGAATTATATGCCTTGGACATCATTTTACTTAGGATTATTGTGCAGTAAATGTGAATTTATGATAAATTTCAAAACTTCATAGAGTTTTAAAAACTGAGAATAAATTTTGAAATTTAAGGGACGAAGTTCAATTTCTAATTCATTTATGGCAATATGATGAATTTATAGATAAAATCGCAAGGCGGACTTGATTCCATTGTAGGTCTATTAGTTCACCAAGAGTTCGACAAAATGGAGGAACCACTTAGCGAGGCAACAAAGGTGCGGTTATTACTGCCTCAGGCAAACTGGGCCTCGGCATTCCAATTAACGGCTGCCTTTACCTTAGAACGCTTAAAGATTTTGCAGAGAGCATAATGTCTTTGAAAGAAAGTTTTGACAAAGATAATACCCACGATAAATGCGCTTTTCATCAAAAATTCTGTTCGAAAATAGTTTTATAAATTAAAATGAAGGTTTTTGATTTTTGCAATATTTCATAGCAACTTGATTCCCCATTTAATGAAAATTATTTGGTTTAAAAATTCCCGATATTTATTTCATTAAAAAAAGAAAAATAAGGATTAAAATGAAACCTGCTATGCATATTTCAATGCATCATGTCAGAACATAATATCTTGAACGAACAAGCACCACGTGCTCGTGCAAGTTAAACTACATTTTTATTCATTATAACTGTTTCTTTGAATGAGTCACTTTAGTACTGCAAAGGATTTCAAAAATTTTGTCCCGCAATTATTGTTTTAAAAAATAACGCATTTCCTATTTATTTCATTTCATATAATCACGTGCTCAGAATGACATTTTTCAAGGATTTATGTGCGGAAGTCATTAACTTATTTTTTAGTCTGAACTTTTGTAAATGCAATGGCAACGCGTTATTAAAAACCTGACTTTTGAGATACTCGTGCAGACAGTCATTTTTTTATTTTTCGTTTATGGATTTTCGTTGACGCCAAAAACCTTATCCCATAAACAACATCATGTTCTGACATGATAAAAAAAACCCAACTATATTTTAACAAGCTGCAGTTATTTGTGTAAAGACAATAGTACTCCTAAAAACATCTTTACACCAAGAGTGATATTCTTAGTAATTATACTTTCAAAATTCAGTCACAAAGTATTACTACGTCAATGAGGTATTTTTTGAAATCAAAATTAATTTTCTTATCTTTTTTTTTATTTTTTCCTTTTAAAAAATGTTGCGTATCAGGAAAAATGAAAAATTTTAAAAATTACACAATTTAATTTTTTTCTTCATCAAATTTTTCTTGAAAGTATATATTTAAAAAGAGTTTCTTAACATAATCTGATATGCTCAGCACTCAACTTATTTATAAATTTGAATAATATTATATATCAGCGTCATTTGAATTATCTCGGACTTAGCTCAAGAAAAAGGAATTTTAAAAGGCAGATTTGAGTGTGAGTCTCCTTCGTATTTGTTCGATATAGATAATTTTGACTTTCAATTTAGTCGAAATATTTAATGGATTTGTCACATAGAGAATAAAAAGTGTAAGTGCTCATTAAAAAGTAAATTATAAATAATTTTTAAACATAGTTATAATAAATGTATAATTGTTTCGAGACTTTTTTTGATTGATAATTATTTCATTGATTCAAAATTAAATTATTGTAATTATAAATAATTGTTAAACATAATCATAATAAAAGTATAATTATTTCGAGACTTTTTTTGATTGATAATTATTTCATTGATTCAAAATTAAGATTAAACCTTGCAAAAACAGCATTCTGTTTGCCAGGAATTTCTTTTTCATCCATTGACAAAAGAAGAATTTTTAAAAATAGAAATAATGAGAAAGTGTATCACATATTTTAGTTCTTTTATAGTGTCAATATTTCAAAATCTAAAAAACAGTGAAAGAAATTTTATCAATAAAAAGTAAACAAAATATATAATTAATTTAAAATTATAAAGTTACCGTGAATTGTAATTTAGTGAAAGAACAAGCAAAACAATCTTCTTTATGCAGCACTAAAAAGAAAATATTATGATTTAAAAAGTGATTTCTTCAGGTACTAAAGATAATTTAAAATTTTAAATATTCTAAAAAAGTTAAATTAATAATACTCGTATTGAAATGTATTGAGAGATAATCAGTATATTTCAGCTTTCATATAAATTGAGTGTCATAAAATCTGTTTTAGACTATAATGAGCCTAAGTTCCATTGGTAGTCTAGAGTCTAGAATTATGTTCCCGAATCATGCAATATTCTTTATCTATACCGGCAGTCATTGTATTATATCAACAAATTTTATTTAGAAAGTATATAATATGAACATTATTTGTCATAAATTTTTTGTCTCTTACAAAAAACAGAAAGAATATTCAAAAAAGGAATTAGAAATATAAAAAGGAATAAATGTAATATTCGCTGAAAATATGAAAATTCCTTTTTCACTATTTCAGAATATAATAAGTCTTCGTGATTTCATAATTCACCTCGACTCTGAAATTTTCAGGGAGGCTTATTATTGTGTCACAATGCTTTGTCAAATCAATACCCAAAATAAAGCAGCAATAAATCATCTATTTCCCGCTATTTTTTCATGCATTATTTTAATATTATACCTCAGTGACATTCTTCATTAGTATTGTATAATAAAGGTTTATAATTCTATTTGTAAATTTATTAACCAATTAATATCTTGTAATTAAAAGAAATTTTTTTTCTTTTAATAATTAAGTATCCATTGATTAAAATTATGTTGCATTCATTTCAAAAGTATCATGAATCAGTAAATAACAAAGTAGTTAACTTTTAAACAATAAAAAGGAACTCTTATTCACTTATTCTGATTAACAGAAAACGAAACAATGGCAATATGCATACATTTTTTTTATTAAAACTGTTTTTAAACTTTACTGTTGGAAAATGTATCATTTATCACTTTTCATAATTGGTTTCTTTACTGCTTCAGCATTTTACAAGCAGCACAGAAGCATACTTTTATCGTCAATTTTATTTTAAATAAAAGTAAATATATCAGAAGAAATTATGCCAGTGGACAGATCGTAGCTAAATGACATCTGGGACATCTAAATGGGTTCCTTTTAAATACTATGCCAAAAGATCCGATGATGGCGTCATTTTTAAGGCGATTCCTCGCATCATTTCCATTGCCCTCCTGATTGGTGTATGGAATCAACACATGCCCCTCATCTCGCATACTTGAAGGTATCCTTTGCCGAGGATCTACTTTGGGGGATTCATTTTTCTCATCTTCTAGACTCAAAGGCTCTCACCCGGTGGGATTAGTTCCGTAATGATGGAGGCCGCAACAAAGGAAGTCCCCTAATGAGACCCCGGCAAATTAATCACGTGGTAAAATATGCAAAATCCTCTCGAGTGTTATTATGCACGGAATGCGGGAGGAATGTTTTCACTGATTATGAGATCCTCGCGAACATTGGGTCTGCAAACTCCTCAATACCAATGTTGGCGTGTCATTGGCGAAAGGGCTGATAACATCCGCTCCTGCTGAAACACAGGTAGGGGGGGGTTGGCAATGTGCGATTGTTTGGTGTTCTTGGACTTTCATAGAGGAAACTAAGTGATAGTAATCAGACGAAGAAGTATGGGGCCAAACAAGTGATCGCACAGTTATCAAATCGGATATTTTTTCGCCACAAATCTCTTGCCTAACTCTTGATAATGACTATCATAGGTTTAAATCTATTGCCAATATCGTAGCATCTTTTAAGTTCGTCCTATACTGCAAAAATGGGATGGAATAATTTAATCTACAAAGTATAAAAAGACTTACGCCTGTTGAATTTGAATCTGCATTTAGGAAAAAAAAAGCATTCTAGATAAATTTTAAAATAAATATATTTACCAAACTATCGTTTGAGGTGGAGGGTGAATTGATGCCGAGCTGTAAATTTTTTTTTTATATTTACAACATATTTGATAACCCAAATAAATGTTAAAATTTATGTTCACAAAATAAGTTATAAATAATTATTTTAATACTTCTCAATGACAAAAAAAAATTAAATTGGCTTTAAGAATTTTGCTTTTATATTCAGATTTACTTTCAACTACTTTTAGAGTTTTTCTGTCCGTCTTTTACAGCAAAAATTTGCATTAAACGAAAAGTGAAATATTAACCGCCATCATACTGATATAAGAGAGCACCATAACATATCTGTGACCTACCTTTAAACCAGAACCGAGTCTTTCCATGTTTCAGATTCATCCAATTTCAGTTACTTTTATTAGGCATGCTCTTCCCAGAAATCAACAGTTTTCCCAGTAATTATTAATTCACTGCTACATTCCTTCTTTTTTCAACAAAATCGACCCTCTTTACTAAGCTTTCGATGCAATTCGATTATAACTGATACTCGATTATAATATCCGATTTCTAATTCCCAAAATTAAAAGAGGTATCCTAGTTTAGCACTACATTTCAAGAAACCTCTGATAATAATTCTTAATTTACATTAAAATATTCAATTAGAAAGGTTAAATAGATGCTTTTGAAATTTCGAAAGCATGTTTTGTATTTTAAATTCATTTTTAAATTTTCCAAACAAATTAACAGTTTTGGGTAGAAACATAATAGAAGGAGCAAGACTTCAAGCGTCACTAATCCAAATTGTATCCTTTTCCGTCAAAAAGTTTGTGAGGTGTAAAGCAATATCCACAATCTTCAAGAAAACAATCGCGGAAATGGAACGCGGAATAAAGTATGTCTTTCGACGGCGTTTTAGATTAAGGTAATTTTTGTTTCTTTTTTAAATTAAGCTATAAGGTAAAGGGAAAAAAAATGTAAGCATGTTATAAATTTTACACTGGTCGTATTTGAAACAAAGTTTGGGAAGCAGTGTCGAATGGAGCAGTTTCAGAAATGATTGGCAAGGTCTTTAATTGGTGAGAAGAAAAGCTTTTTTAGATTTTCCCAAAATACACTTTAAAATAAGAAAATGAAACAGAAAATGTTAAAGAGTTCTATAATTTTTTTCTTTGTTTAATATTTTGTTTAATTTGTAATTATTTTTACATATTAAACAAATATATATAACAAAAAATAGCATATAATTCTTAGAAATGAGTTAAAGTATTATTTGTGAAAATTCGAACATACAAATTAAAGCATTTGTTGTTTAAATTGTAATTACCAAAAACAGTTTTAGAAAAAAAATTCTAATTTTTTTCAGCTGCTGCAAAAAAAATTTAAGTTGCTTTTGCCAATATTAATTGCTAAATTTATTTCAAACTTTTGATTATTTTAAATAATATACTTAGAAAATACAATTTATATATTATTTATTTGCAAATCAAGCATACATGTAAAAACACGGACTTTGAATTCATTTTCAGTCTTGTTTCATTGCTAACTACGTTTTTCATGAATAATAATAAAAAAATGCTAGTTTTTTAGAGCAAAATTGTCATATTAACTAATGAAAAGACAACATGACTAAAATATCTATTAATAGCCGACCTTCTTTCCAATTTGCATGTATTGAAACAAGCACTGCAATTTTTTGCTTTCTGGTACATGAAGTATTAAAAAGGATTAAAATCGTCAAATTATCGAACTTCTAGAATTTCACGAATCGCCACGTTTTAGAGTTACTTGTATGTGAATAGTATGTTTCATAGAAATATACGTCTGTGATAAAAATAATTCAATAACACTTTGAGCTAAAAAATGAATATCATGTATTATCTTTACACCAAAATTGTAGATTTCTTTAAAAATTTGAACAAATTCTACTCAGCCTGATTGTCCTTTGTTCGAATATAAGTTAGCACTATAACTATAAAATAATATAAAACGCAATAACTTAAGCACGTAATTATTTAAAGATATCAAATTTGGTATGTCATTTTGTGGCTACAATAGTTTTATGTCAGATTTTGGTTTCAATCAGTTGAGAAGAAAAAAGACAAATTCGATTATCGGATATTATCAGCTCTGTGACAAGAATCGATCCCCAAAATATCGCCAACGATCGCACTAGAGATTCGATAAAAAATGCCACCATCTCGCCAAAGGTTAGTATTTCATAAGGCCCTTTTCATCAGAGAGGATGCGAGAAAGTTTTAGAGGATCACTCCCGTTGATTGATGGACTATACCTGATATCTACGACTGATACTTTCGTACCTGATACATTCAGTGATCGATTCTTTTTCCTTGCAATGAAGCTCGTTGCTCGGTGGGCATCATTCCTCGCACTTGCATCAGACTGAGGGCGGATACTAAACACAAATGTGTTTTTCGGAGGAAATGCAATGGCTGCGTACCGGTGGTCGTGAATTTGATGAGCGGCTGAAAAGAGGAATAGGAAAAGTTTCTTGGTATAATTTTTTTAGAAAGAAGAAGAAATTCCTTTGTGGCATATGCATCGCTACATGTGTAAAGGTTAGTGGTGATTGGTGATGAAATAAAAACAACAGTAGGCATTACGCATGCTCATAACATCACCGTGGCATGATGATGAACTTGACAATACCTGATTATCTGTATCAGTTAAATATAGTCATGTAGTAATATAGTGTTGTAGAGTAACTGATAGAAATCAATTGAAGGTAAGGAAATTATCAGTGGAGCCCAAAAGCTGATATCAAATACGTGATACTATTAGTCTATATCAGTTTCGTGTATCTGATACTTTTGCGTACCTGATACAAAGAGTAAGGTTTACACAGTATCATCCAATCGTAATTGTATGACGTTTGCGTTGGAAAGTGTCTAAGTTATTAATATAATTATTTATACAAATAAACAAATATTTTATTATGTGAAAAGTTTTTGAATCATATAATTAGTGATTGAAATAATTTTCTTTACATTCTTGCCCTTTTTGAATGTCAGATTACTCTGAAGCAAAACAGTAAAACAATTTAACTGTTTTATCAATATTGCATAGTATATTACAAAATATATCTAACATATCTTGTGAAATTATATAGGGAAGTAAACTCTCCTTTAACATTAAGAATCTTTTATACATCAAAAAACGGATTATAGAAACATATTATATGAATTATATCAGCCGTTTTGAAGCCAAACTATCACTATTTTGAGATGGAGCTATTATTATTTTGAACTGGTAAATCCTGCTTGAAATTTCAGCTCTACGACAGTTATGGAGTGACCCAAGACATTCCGCATACACGGTGGATATTTAGAAGAATATATTTGGAATTCCGAATTCTAAAGATGAAGTGTCCAGCGCACTTAATTTAAATCAGAAAAATGCAATGTTAAATATTTTTTAAACTCTCTCTTAAAGCATTTCAATCTGCATTTTCGTTGATACGCAAACTAGAAAGTAATTAATATTAGTAATGTAATTGCATTAATTTTCAATGTCTGCAAATAAAAGGGTAGTTAAATAAATTGTTCTTTTATGTTAGTTCTACATGGAAGTAACCAAAGTAACAAAAATTTTGATTTATTTCCTTGTTAAATGATTTAATATTAATAATAAATTATATCTAGAATGAAGGTAAAGCAAATCCAATAATATGACGCATCCTCAATATTTAAAAGCCTTCATTTAAAAATGATAGAAAAGTAATTCTAGTTAATTTTCCGAAATGTTTCTTTCTGACATTCCCCTTCCAAAAGATAAACACCGCTGCAGCTGTTACTCGAGGGTAATTCCCAAAACATATTATTTTACTCCGACCAGTTAGATTTGTGGTAGCATTCGCAATAAAACTGCCCATCGTGAAGTTGGGCGACTAAATTGCTTTTTACATCCAATCCCTTTAAAAAGAAACGTAGAGTTACTTGTAAAAAAATATTAAAAAAATCTGAAAATGTGCTCCGTGACTTACTGGTTGAAGAAATGTGGCTGAAAACTCGCCGTAGTTGAAACTTCCTAGTTATAAAAGAGAATTTAATGCGAATCGGAAACGCAGAGCATTTCACGCGAATGCCGTTTCGCGTTAATTTCACATTCGCACGCCAAGACGCCCGGCACCTGATATGCAAGATGTCATTTCACAGAACAGTGTTTTAAAAGCAGTTGTTGAAAAAATTGCGTGTTTGACGAATGAGGAAGTTTTGAGACAAATATTCCTCTCAAGACGTCATTAATTACTAGTTAACAAAGTTCGGAATACTTAACTTTAACGAACTATTCCACTTTTAATTGGAATAGTTCGTTCACACTTAAAAGTTCATAAATACTTCATTCTGCTAAGGGAATCATATATATTTTTTAAAATGTGTCTTCATACTTGGTCAAACACTTTATGTTTTAATTATATGTCATTACGCCGGCGCAATGACACGACACACTTTATTTCCATATTACAGCATTCATCTTCTCTTGAGCAAAATTTTCTTATTTGATCTTCAAACTGCTCATTTTAAGGACTCGTCTAGATACAACGTCCATTTTAAGCAATGAAGACAACTTTATTCAAGCGTTAACTACATGCTGCAATTCATTATTGTATTAGAGAACGATAAACATATAATTCGTGGAAATCGCAAAATCCAACTGAAAATAGGCTCATTTCAATCACGCAGAAATAGCAACAACATTTCATACACACGACATCTATTCAGGGTTATTCTAAGTATAGTTTCATCATTTAGTTAATTTATGGGTGACAATCCTTGGAATGTTAAGTCGTTCCTTAAAAGTCGAAGTCGCAACAAAAGATGAATATTTAATTATTTTACCGAGACTAAGTAACTGTTGAAAAATTCTTTTATAATATTTAAAAAAAATTATCATAGATATGAACTACTAGGGGAATGGTTTATACGTATGCTTTGTAGATCCACCTCTAGCAATTTGTCTTTAATTTTATCAATGTCCATTATTTTTAACAATGTGTTAGCTGAAAAGAGGAATCTCTGCCATTCCCAGGCAAATTTGTTAAAACAATAAGTAAGACCCACATATTAAAATAAGTGTTGTGATCATAGCAAAGTAGCCTCTACTACGAACGAGTAGTAGAGGCTACTTTATGTCAGTCCCCCTCCAAAGAGCTGTGATCCATCGTAACTGATGGGATAATAAACCCTTCCCCATGACTTGGAAAAGTGAAGGCTTTCGTAGTCAGGAAGAGTCTCCTTCTCGAGCTGGAGTTCTCTCCTTCCAGTATGGGATGACCATAAGGAACAAGAAAAGATCACGTGATAAGTGATGAGTCAATAAACTATTCAATATGAATTAAGGAAGTGAAAACCTTCATATTGGGTCATGTAGCTTCTTCATTTTGAGCTGGAATTGCTGCCCTAAAAGTATTTGATAACCACAAACCTCGACCTAGCTAGGAATTCTATGAGAATTGAATATCTTGGTGGCAGGGAATATCAATCTAAATATGCATTACAGGATGCCATTCAAAATATTATTTTCTTAAAAATTTATACGTATGCATTTCCCTACCATTATTTGCCATACATTGTAAATTGTATACATTTCCTTATTATTTCCAAATTGACATTTTGTGGCTTTAAAATCACAATGATTTACAATGGCAAAACCCATTAAATTGGTATAAAGGATATTGTTTTTACCATATTTTTTTATATTTAAAAATTATATTGCCCTTGGCACAGAAATCGATCTATTTAATTGTTGAATGACAACAGTGATATTTAAACAAATTATTATACGAAATTTTCCAGACTGCTTCGTCAAGCAACTTATAACTGCGTTTAATCTAAAGCTTCTTCTATTAATGAAGGTGAAAAATATTATTAGAAATAAGCTCACCAAGAACTTTTTTTACTTAAGAAAACAAGATGTAAAAGAACTCAAGAAACAGGCATCAAACAATATTTAGTTTATCACGGAAATAAGCTGAACCATTGTCAAATAGGCATTGTTCTGACTTGCCTGTAGAAATTGATGACCATATTTCGAAATTGAGTTTTCAAATGGGTTTTGCCTTACATTAAAATTCGATATTTGTGATAATGGGAATTTAATTCCCGTTAAGATATTTTTTAATAATTTTTTAACGTTATTCACAATTTGTACTTGTATTTAATGTTCTAATGAAATTTACATTCACCCATCAAAATATTCAATCCCGAACTTTTGGCATTATAAAAATTTTAGACATTAATTCCGAAGCAGGATTTTCGATTCCGGTCTTCCTAGTGTATATATTCGTATGTATATATTTCATATACACATACGTATGTATATTCGTATGTATATATTCCTAGTGTATATATTCCGCTTTTTATATATATTCGTTATAATTAGCTGTTTTGACTTTTTTTATCAAATTGTGGGGGGGGGGGGAAGGTTATAAAATAATAAATTAATTTTTAAATCCTTTTTCGCATTGATATATAATTGCCTAAAAAATCCTTTAAGGCGAACAAGGTGATAGACAAAGGCAGCTAGCAATTTTAAATGCTTAAATTAACTAAATAAACGAATTTGAAATCCCATCACGATAAAAAGACATTTGTGATTATATTTAGAAAATGAATCTATAATTCAAGTAAAATAACAATTAATTTTTAAACATTAATTAATAAAGAATTTTATATTACTGTGAGGTAAAAAAAAACTTTTAATGCGAAAAAGACAGCTGCTTTAGTTATTTTCATTCTGTTCTTTTCTACTGCAAAAAGCGCTTCTTGCAATTCATGTAAAGTTTTACGAACTTATACAGATGTTAAAGAGTGATAGTTAAAGGCATAAAGTGATGTCATAAAGACAAAGTTACTTTTTCGAAAAGTACTGTATGTCAAACTCGGACTCTATTCTTTTTCCGTATCTTCAAGTGCCATCAGTATTTTTCTTTTCTCCCCCCCCTTCTTTACCATACATGGGGTGATAAGATTCATGTATCATTTGTAACCTCCGGGCGCTGCTCCGCTGCACTTTAATCTTCTCCACTAACTTTGGCAGTGGTCTGAACACTGTCCAAGAACATGAAAGAAAGTAGGATGTGGTGCATGGAAGTTGGAGTTGCATTAAAAATGTTTCGGAAATTCCCTCCCTTCTCCGCTGATCACGTTTCAGCTTGATAATATAATACACCAATTATTATAGAGGAAAACATCCGAAATTTTCTTCTTGTGAATTTTGTCGTCTGTAATTTATCAAGCTCATTTTTGAATTTTTTTTAAAGATGCATTATTGATTGAAGAATGCCAAAGTTTATCAAAAAAGCGAACATTTCTTAGCTTAAATTTATTAATCTAAATAAATAAAAATAAAATTATAATATCTCAATTTAGTAAAAAAAATTTGACTCTTAATTTGAGTAATGTCACTTTGCAAGGAGCTTAAAAATTAAAAGATATATATTTTTATTATTTTAAGATAATTTTGATAAATGACATTACGAGATATCTTTTGTATATAATTCAATTTCCTTAATCTTGTATGACGTCATGTCGAATAATTTTTTTTTATTTCTGCTTTAGCTGTGACGATTTTTTAGTGGAAAAACTTCATAAAATTGCTATTTACTCTTTCATATCAAGAATATATTTGCATGTAACTTCAAAAAAAATTTACTTAGAAAAAAAATATTGTTAAATAAAATCAAAAGAAAAACATTTTAACTAATTGAGTAAAAATACTTTACTGAAAATTGTTATGGGTGATATAGCCTAAAGAACTGGATTACTTCCTTCGTGCCCTTCGGAATGTCACCAAGGAAAATTATCTTAATATAAAGGTGTGAGAGTTAACTAGGCCATAGTGACCTGGTGGTTGGGTTTCGACTTTGGGATTGGAAGTTTCGAGAACCCGTTCAATCAAAGAGCTGGCCTGTAAGCGGCCTTAAGCGAGTTAAATCTATTGGAGCCCAACACCCTCTGCTATTGAGATGCGGACGCTTGCAGACACGGTGAAAGATAAGGTACGGCTTCCAGCAGGACAATCGACGAGATGATTTTGATACAAATAATTTGTAATGCATAGCATTTTTCAATTCACTTCATTTCCTCACAGTAGGAAGTGTCTGTCTAGCCACGCGCTTCTAATTCAAACGCAAAATCAAAACGAACTAGATGAATTAAATTAGACACGAGACCTTCGAAAATGAAAAAATATTTATGGTGTTATTATATATATATATATATATATATATATATATATAAGATTTTCAAATAAATGAGTCCATGAGTAAATTTACCATTCAAAACTTTCATATTTTATTTTTCAGAAACTTAACGCAACATATCAGTGTTTTTAAAATTATTCCTTTTTTTTCAATTCTTTATTCCACGGTAGTTTTTCTTCTTCATTTTGTACGTTATTTGAATTATATGTTTCCTTATATTTTATAAATTTACAAAACATTCATTTTTTCTTAACATCCATTTCGTAGATATTTTTTTCTTGGTTTCCATTATATCGAAAAAAAGTCTTTCTTGAATAAAACCTCTGAAAGTTTGTGTTTTATATGCAAACAAAAGAGACTTAAGTCAATCATAACAAAACTTTTTAAATTGTTTATGCAGAGTAAAATACTATGAAACTTCGCTGACTAACTAGTTCAATAGGATAGTGTTTTGTTAAAGATTTCATTTCAAGTTCTTATTCGTAATTTAGTCAAAATAGTTTTCACCGCAAACTTCTTTTATCTTTCAGAGGAAAGAAATTTTCAATAAGAGGGGAAAAGAAATTTCTTAGCTTAATTAATGCAAAACAAAATACAAAAGTGGAATGATATATTATTCTCAGCAACAATAAAAATATTTTTTAATATAATAAAGAATATTTGAATATGAATTAAAATTAGACAAAGAATTCCAGCAATTAAATTTATATCGTAGCAAAGAATCTTATAAATTCGGTGATAATAAAAAAAATCTCACTTGGGTTTTTTTTTTAGAATTATTCAAGGGCAAAATCAAAATTTCGCTAAATTTTTAATTAAGTTTCAAATTAATTTCTTTAAAAAAATCAGTACGAGGTGCATATTTTAATATCTAAAGTAAATGCATATCTAGTAAATGCGATTATTCTTTTTCAAGCATTCTGTCTTACTGAGAGATAGTTTGTCATATATTCAGAAACTCTTATTTATTTTTACTTCACTCAATATGGACAAAGTATTATTATTGTCAAAAAATCGAGATAAAGATTCTGACAAATACCCCACGTTTCAGACATTCTTGAGTCCAAGAAACTTGTTTGCTGCAACATACTACAAAAAACTCAAAATCCTTAGACAGACATTTATGAACTTTGGACTTATGGCAAAATATACAGGTTTATTTCAATTTTTAAGCAAAATTAATTCACAATAAGCGTGAATGTTTGAGTACAAGCGAACGTCATAAATACAAAACGCAAAATGTTAGTTAAACAAAATTAGTTTCATGATCGATGTCTGATGTCATGTGTTTTTGCATGCATGTAAACTCAATAACTCATATATTATTTGGCCAAAAGTATCCGGACTCTCAGTGGTATGAAGGAGCGTACTGAAGTATTATGAGATTAGCCCCTATTTGCTTCGATGACAGCCGGCACACGTCTGGAAAGACTTTCAACCAGTTTTTGACAGGTGGCTATAGAAATTGACTTCCAGGCCTCCATCAGAGCTGAAGTGAGTGATTAAAGTGAGGAATATCGATTAGGCTGGCTATGTAATCTGCCCTATAATTCACCCCCAAATGTTTTCTATGAAATCCAGATCGGGTCTCTGAGAAAGTCAGTTTCGTCAAACCACGTCTGTGCAGACCTAGATGTGTAAGTGGAGCGGCTATCCTTATGGAAGAGAAATAGGCCTTCCCTAAAATATTATCATAGAGTTGAGAAGGTAGCATTGTGCAGAATATCCGCAGACATCTCTGAGTTCATGTTCCCAACCACAGGAACTAATGGACCCAGACCAAACCACGAGAAACGCACCCACACCATTATGCTTCCACCAACAAACTTAAACGCTTGCACCAGGCAGTCACTAAAGAAACTTCACCGGGCCTCCACCAGACGCAGGCGCAAATATTCGCCAGACTGTAAAGCTACGTTCATCACTCCAAAGAATAGTGTTTCACATGTCAACAGTTCAATGATGGTGTGCTCTGCACCATTGCAATCGATGCTTCGCCTCTTTTTGTGTAATGTTCGGTTTGTGAGAGTCTGTACGACCATGGAATCTCAAATTTTTAACACTCGACGAACAGTCCTTATACTAACACTAACGCCTGATGAGCTGTTGAAACTTTATTTCCACCCCTCGAGGTTCAAGGTTTTCCGCCCGAGGGCGCTGTATCCCCCTCTGGGTTTTGGTTGTTTTGTTAGACTGTTTCTTTACGTGGTGATGTCTGTTGTGTGTTTTCGTCCCTCCTGTTAAATGTTTGCTGTGTTTAAAATAAAATGCGAAAAATCCACTAGTTGCCTCCTGATCCTTTCTGACAGGTAAGAGCTTTGATTATCCATTTTTTCTGATTGAATGAAATGACAAATACGAATTGAAGTCTAATCATGAGCTTTGGAACTCCTGAGAATTTCCCACCAAAGAGCACTTGCATTTTTGTATTACTACGCTTTTCAGAGTTCTGGGGCTGCGGTCACCAAGTTTTTAAGGCCTTCCATTTTGTTTTTCTGCGGTTTCATTACTTCTACGTTTACACTTCACAATTGCATCATTCACAGTGGATTTAGGCTTCTGTAGAATATCCACAGTCTCACGAACAGGTTTCTCACTAAAGTGGCATCCTATTATACTCACAATCAAACTTAATAATATTCTTTTATTTAATCATTGCCTTACTAACGCATAAATACAACTTGATAAACCACTACTAATGCTTTTATAGCTTTCTATGACGCATCAAATTGCATTACCCACCAGAAATGGATGAAATTTATGCACCACTTTTTAAAGGGTATTCCGGTTACTTTTGGTCAGATAGTGTAAATGCAATGACTTAGACCAAGGAAATTCAGTACGTTATTTTGTGACTAGAGCTGTAGTTCCGTTTTAGAATTTAGTGTTAGTAATGCTGAAAATAATAGTCTTCTACTGGGTGCAACAATTAATCAAATTAAATTGTGATAAATGTAATCGAATTGACATGTAATAAAATGCATTTTACTTTGCATGTAATTTTATTTGATTATGAAAATATGCGTAGCCGCATTTGTAACTGACTCATCGTCCTATGTACAAGTTTTTTTTAATAAAAGGTCATTAAAATTTTTCCTTGCAGATTCAAAAGGTGCCGCGGAACCCAATCACCTTTCAGCAGTGGGGTCGAAGCACACAAGATACCAGCAATGTAGGAGATGTATTGTCAGTCAAGATCATTCTAATCCTTTTATGTCATTTCATTGGGCGGATGCTGGTTTCATTTATAAATGGGAAACAGATTGCCTCACGTGTGATGGCGGTCGGCATTAGGCAATTGTTCCCTGCATACAGAATTCATAATTCGACGGAGGGTGCCAATTAGGGCCTTACTGCGCAATAAACCTTCAAAGGATGGATGGAATCCTGATGCAATTAGAGATTTCGAAAGCATCGGCCGAGGAGTGATGCACTTGGCGCCATTCAATCTGGATTATCGTTTTGGAGCACTTGGTAACAAAACACATGACACGTCATCTAATTCTTGAGTAGAGCAGCGGAAAGAGGAGAGCGCCACTGACACCGTTGAAATCAATTTTAATGTTATGTATGGCCGTATAGAAACTTGCTTGGTGTTATCTGATGATTAAATTAAATTTAGGATGAATGAATAGCTAAATTTAAAGTATTAAAAGGTAAAACTACTTTTAAATAATTAATTGAAAATGTAGTGTAATTTCAGTCAGTTTCAATTTAGACTAAATGCATTATTATAAGTATTTTTAAATCATTTTATTCTCGAATGATAACTAAGTGGTGTACAAGATAATGCTTAAAATGATTAATTGAAACATAAGTATAGAAAAAAGTAAAATAAAGCAATGCCATCGAGTATGTAGTCGTTACTACTCTTAAGAAATTTAGTATTGCAGCATGACTGCGAGTCCAAGCTCAGTAAAAGTGCATGGAAATAAAATAATCATATTAACTGGAAAATTCTTAAATACCACTATGATATTGTTTTGGAATAAAACTGGATGAATGAAAAATTAATGACGCGTATTTCATAAGATACTGCTTGTAAAAATGAAGGACGCTTGTTGAAGGCACTGCTTATTTCAATGATGGCAAGAAATAATCATTTATCATGTGCTAAAACATAAAGTGAAACTTATGGAAATTAAATAATATCATTGAAATCTTCAAAAAAGCAACATCATCATAAAAACCTAACAGTAAAACTTTATCTTTTGCTGTAGATGCTCAGAATATATTTATTTTCAGTAACTACTTTCTGAATTTAAATACAGTTGAATTTAACAAAAATATGCCCTTTCGTAAAATTTAGATATGACCTATAAGTGAAAATATTTCAGGAGAACTTTTAAACATATATTTTTTTTATCTCATTACTGGTTTTGCCATCTCGTATTTGAAATATATGAAAATAAAACGTGGAAATTAAACCTCAAAACACCTAAAGTCGATATTTTAACGATTTGCCAAATTTTCGAATCTGAATTCGAAAAGCATAATTTCGGAAAATACCTCTCCATGTTAAGCCCTCCAAGGAAATGTAGAGCATGGGTTTTTTTCACTATATTTGTAGATTTCTAACAAATTTTAAACACACTCTGTTCTGAGGAAGTCCGTCTGTTCTGCTGTTCGGTTATGAGACAACATGATAACTAAAAATGAAGAGAACTATGTGGATGAAATTTATGCAAATTTAACATGTGAACATCTGTCAAATTTTTAGCCTAATCCCTCATAATGTTGAACGTCTGTCAGTCTAGATTTTCAGATATATGTAAACGCGATAACTTAAAAACGTAATGACAGTAAAATTTTATATGTGCTTTTGTGCAAAATTTAAGTTTCAATCTGTTGAAAAGAATGCGTCTAAAAGACAAATTTGATTCCCTGATACTATTAATCGCCTTCCATGGAATAGTTGCCAAATATCGCCTGACATATTTAGGGAAAAAAGGCGAATTCATACCAAAGGTTAATATTGCCAGATATCTTGCGCCAATGACACTTACAGCATTCTTTCGGATATCCTCTTTGCTTGGAAGTACGTGAGAAAAGTTTTGAAAAATCATTGCCACTACATATAAAGCAAACATTCTCTAAATTTGAGCCCTATGAATTCATGTCGATTTGCAGCTAATTTATCTCGGTAATTTTTAGCTTTGAGGATAGATTCAAGACACAGTTGCCTGTTGATGTAATTTGGAGCATCGGATCGAGTCTTGAATTATCGGGAATTTTTTTCCAGTATGTTGGTCCATTACATATAATATGAAATTTACATTTAAAAATACAGCCTCAAATCATTTCACTAATGAAATTTATCTTAAAGCATTATTTATGTTGCCTGACATCTAATTAACGAACAGCAATTATAACTTTAGAAAATATTTTGACCCACATAAGAGAATGCGATAAATCAATTAAAATGCAAGGAACTTCGGCTTGATCCTTCCACGCTAATTAAAATTTCTGTTGCCATGAGTCATTTTTTAAGATTTAGTGCTCGACATGACATTGAATACCTACATACTTATAATTAGTTTTGCGAAAACGAACTGTTTCTGTAGCATAGATTTCTGAGATTAGTACAATATTTTAATAAACTAGTGTCTGTGGTAAAAATTTCTGAAATACTAAAAAATTCCTCCCCCAAATGATACATTGAAAATGTGTTCTTATGGAATCTGAAAGCATCTTTAAAAAAATAGGAGATTTGAGAATAATTCAGTATTGCCTAAATATTTAGAATTTTTCGTTTAACTATTACTGAATGTAATCGAATACTCTAAATTTAATTCTTGGAATATATAATTTTTATTCTAAAAGTTTAATGGTTTATTAATTTCATAGAATATGAATAAGAAATGAAATTTGTCATAATTTAAATCTGCTACCTACATGTTATAAGAATTCCATTTCATTGCTTTACAAAATGGAACAATGACGGTTTCATGTATTCAATTTCCGTTTTCTCTAAATGCATTTAAAGTTTCTTTCCTCATATAAATCTACAGTAACATATGAATGGAACATAATTTGATATCCATTAAATTAATAAAATAGACATACAATTATATCAATTTATTTTTTAAAAAATTGAACACATTTTTAATAAAAAATGTGAAAGACCAAACAAAATAGTAAAATTTGGTAGCTTTGATAGTTTCCCAAATAAGCTAGAAGTTTTTCGTAATGTTTATATATATATATATATATATATATATATATATATATATATTAACGTTAATGAATGTTTAGGAATTTTCTTTCTTATAATATAGCTTAATTAAGTCAATGTAAATATATTAAGGAAGATTAATTTTGAAATTATATATCAGCAGCTGGAGATTCTGTTCCAGTTTGTTTTTCTCTGATAAAAAGTATTCTCCGTTTTTCAGAATATTAAAAATGGCATCTTTTGAAATATTTTTTGAATTATTCACTTTATTCTGCAATATTTTAGTTTTTTTTTATCCAGAATAAATTCTAGATAATTTTATTTTAAATGTAATTATAAAAATAATAAAATTTCTTCAGTTTTTCTGAAATTTAATATCAAAACTAATCTCTATCAATGTAGAACGAAAAAAACATTTTTATCTAGAAAAATGGATTAACTGATGCTTAGTACATAAATAGTGTGTTGTGGGTTTCACATAATTACAAAAATTCTCCGGTACACAAGGGTATGAAAAATAGGTAATAATATTCAATTTTCAAAATTTAAAAAGATAAATATAATCACGTTGCAATGAGTCTGAAATAAGCGTAACTTTAACTTTTTTAAGCACTTTAAACAATGAAAAAAGAGTAGAAAACAGCTCATAAATAGATAGAAAAAAATTTAAAATGCAAACACGGAAGACATGTAGAGGTATTTCACATCCAAATATAGTGGTATTTAATCAAATATATTTAGTTATACGAGTTAACCAAAGAAAAAACGAGTAAATTCAAATAAATGTATATATTTATGTATAAATACAGATACCTTGTAGAATTTATTTGAATAAAAGCATCAATATAAAATACAGAAAATTCTGAGAGGTAAAATTTAAATCAATAATTCGAACCTCTGGACTAACTAAATCAACATAACGAATCTCTTTACTCTAAAGTCTGAATGAAACACTTTGAAAATGCTGCGTTTCATTTATATTTTTTAAATATTATGTTTCATGTTAATCTTAAATAGAAAAGAAAATTATTTAGTTTTGCTGAATATTTATTCGCGAAAGTATTCTCTGGCAAATCAAATTGTTTTTTCCTTACGGGGAATATGCTGGAATAAAAATTTTAAATTTGCATCTGTTTTTCTCGTCTGCTAATTTCTTTCAAAAGGGTTCGAAAATTAGCTTTTCAGAAATTTGCATATAGATTGTAAAACGAAATAAATATGATTTTCTTTATATATTCATCTTGAAGTTCGAATTCAATTGCCCTGGAACTGGGACCATTTTTCTTTGGAAGAAATCACTGCTCTGAAGTTAAAGCAAAGTTGAATTCTTCAAGACATATAGAAAAAAAAATGATTTTTTTCTCTACAATACTTTTTCAATCACAACGAAATTCTTGATATAAATGTACATTTTGATATTCTTTCAATCAAAATGTAAGAAAATTTAATGCAGAAGCAAAACACTAACGAGTTCATAGAACAAAACTGAAGTTTGTTGTCTAAAGTAAGAAATCTAATCAAATGATTTAGGAATTGGTTCTGAAATGTGCGTTCCAACGTTAAAATGAATACTGTAATTTTTAAGAGCTAAACATGAAGAAGAGAAGCTGTTGATTAATTTATGAAATCAGAAAAAAAAAATTTCACATACTTTTTTCACTTATCACCCTTTCTAATTTACTTTTATTCTATCACATGATTATAAACTCAGAAAGTAATAAGTAAATCTATAAAAGTACGTTTTTATAATAAATCAATGATGCTTTAATAATAACTGA
>JAOUZG010015456.1:1821173-1891014 GCA_026289955.1 Argiope argentata | reverse complement strand
ATATATATATATATAGTCATTGAGAATGTCTTTTAACTGCACAGTAAGTTGTGTCACTGAATAAGTCACTGATCTTTTACGATAAATATTATCTATACGATTATTACTATAAATATGGTTGTAGATATCGTCTTTCATGAAATAAGTTCATAAGAGTAGATTAGCTTAGTTATATTAACGTCCCATTGAAAAGCAACACTAGGGCTATTTTAGAACGGATCTAACTTTGATCAGACGACGAGGATGATACCTGAGCTGGGACCTCTTTCCAAACTACACCACACCAGTGAGAAGACATTTGGCTCTGACTGATTTAACATGCAACAAACGCCCTTACGCGACGATTATTCGGGTGTTGAACCTGCGATCCTACGTCTCAAGAGCTGAGACATTATCACCAGGCCGCCACGGCCTTCATTTCTAAGAATAAAGTGAACACCTAATCTTTTGATATTCTGATTTAGTTTTATTCCTCTTTTACAGTAAGTAATGAAAATTTTATAATTATATTTTTAGGGAAAATAATATTCCTCTTATCATCGCTATTATTTTACTCTAAAATGAAAAGGAACTAAACTCTTCACTCGGATAAAACAGCCACAGCATACACGCATCGTCCGTGACATTTTAACCATTCGCTTCTATCACCAATATCCAACCACTTTGGGCAGAAATATGAAAAGGACAGCTCGAGCAATTTGTACGTATGCATAAAATTTAGCACTCCCTTCGTCTAAACAAATAACAGCTCACTCTTAAAGTTAGATCTGTTGGCCGCTCTGAGCGACATTTCATACCTCAGCCATTGCTAGCAGGAAATAATAACTGCCTGCTCGGCTTGAAAACACTTATGTTTTACGAAAACATTTAAAGCTTCGCCGAGCATAATGTTTTAACAACATAACCATTTATTCCGCAATAGTGCTTCACCAAATTTTTCCGAGACGGTGCAGAAAAAAAAATGAGCATCCTGTACGGTGAGATGACGATTGTGGGATAGCGTACTTTGATTTTGATCTACTTGACAGCAGAGGTAATCAGAACTTTGTAACAACTGGATAATGAGTTGCAGATTTATTATTTCTCACTTTCTCTCTCTCTCTCTCATGTTATATATACTATATATATAATGTACTTGACACAAAAATCGCTCTTATTTATGCTCTAAAATCATCATATGGATTTGAGACTGCTTTTTTCAACATCTTTACTACTGCATTGATTTCAACGTTCCATTGGCTAATTAAGAGATTTTCAAACTATTATAAATATATTCTGATTATGATTTGCCGCTTCACCTGAAAATATATTCAATCAGAGAACAAAAAAGATGTAAAAGAAATCAAGAAATGGGCTTGAATAACAATTTTTTTATCCTACTCAAAAAAAAGAAGAAGAAGAAGATTGTTGTTAGAAGGTTTATGACTTCCTTAAAAAAACGGATATTCATATCTTCTCAAACAATTATCGTACACAAATATTGTTTGTATTATCTTAAAATAAACCAAAATTACGTCTCTAACGATATGAATTTCAATACCGTAGAATTGTTCCATTAATGTTAATAATATTTTAAAAATAATTTGATACAGTATCTATAATAAAGTCTTTAAATGCAATGATGGTCTTCAAAATCACCCATCAAAACACTGAATAACGTGTTATTACTAAACATTGTCAGCAAAAGTATTTCCTCTTCCACATTTATCCCCAAATTTATATATATTTTTTTAATTTGCAGTATGCTAATTCATGTTTCTCAGTCATGTAATGTTATAAAGTGACATGTTTGCTTTTTGAAAAATGCATTCGATATATATATAAAGTCAATAATATAGATGAACAAAATGGCAGATAGTAGCCAGTTTTATTTTGTTGCCATTTAGAAAAAAAAATATTTCCTGAAAATATTAAGTATTATTTTTCCCATAGACACAATAATTGGAATTTTGTGGCAAAAATATCCTTCTCGTTTTTTTATTGCTAATTATTATTATCATCCAGACAATGATAATAATAATTAGCCTTTTTTCTTACTTTCTGATGATTTGATAAAACTTTTTTCTCATGAATTAAGACATTATAAAAATTTCTTTAACATTTGTAAAGACAGAATCTAGTTTTCTTATTCCTTCATGTTGTTTATTTTCAAAAAGCCCCTACCCTCCAGAGATAACTTTTCTTTTTGTTTTCTATAAATTTTATTTATTTTTGTACACCTGACTTCTTTAAAATTGATCTAGTGATTTCAAATCCTACTTCTTATTCTATTAGATAGCCAGGACATAAGTTCTTCGGTTTCGTGGTCGGCTCTTGCTTACTTGGTAAATATATGTTAATTGTGGTGGTGTGTGACTCTTTAGACTTCTCGCTTACAACAGGTTGTACCAAATTCATCGTCTATCCAAATTCCGTTGTATTTGCTTCTGGCTATGGGGGTCGATCATAGTTTCCAGTATTTTCCTCGTTACCCTAGTTGATAAGATAAAATTACATTTTCACTCACTATACTTTGTTTATTCATAGGATAGTAAATTAAAGTTTTCTTTGAGAATATAAGTTACATGAAAAACTTAGAAACAAATATCTTTACTTCAAATCCGACAGATTTCTGCCTTTTTATTATTTGAAATTTATCGCCCTTAAACTGTTTCCTGTTTCTGTCATATTATCTGTACTGAGAATAAAGTTATGCGACTGTGTGTGTGTGTGCTCTGCAGGCCCGACGTTTTGACCAAAAGCAACTTAATTTAGCACATGCATGCCTTGATGGTCAAAAATGTGCCCAAAGGAGCAATTTTTAAAAAATGTTAATTAATAAATTTAGTTAAATGTTTTCGTTTTTCTATGACAACTTCTTTTTTATTTTAAATTTTAGCAATTTTTTAAAAAATGTTAGCTTTTAATTTCCATCAACAGCGCATAAATGTACAGAAGTTTCTAAACGTTATAATTGTTTTATCAAACATTTAATCTCTTGATTTTCTTCCTTGTTGATAACTAAAGAAGGATAATTACACTTAATATCTATGCAGTTTACAAGGCGAATAGAAATGCGAAGTTACAATATCGCAAAATTAATAAAATAATTATACCTGATGTTTAGGCTCTTAATATCGCTCTGATATTATGGGACTGTCTCGATTAGAAATGTACTTGTACACGATAAGCAGAAAGATAATTAAAATAAGACGGCTTTAATGTCAGAAAATTAGGCGGAATCATGTTGTCGAAGTTATGTTTAAATGATTTATCTGAAAGCAAATACAACCAATATTCCTGGAAAATAAGCTGGTTGTCTAAGGCAACTAGTTTTAAATTATTTTTAGCATTTCAAGAAAGAGAGATTTCTAAGAGTAAATTTATTTATTTTATTGTTCAATTAACCACAATTATTTTACTTCTCGCTGTTTACATTTACATAATTTATTATTTCATTCCTTTCAGTTTTCCCCCCAATCCTGTGTCATCCTGTGTGGAAGGTACATTAATAAGTTGCGGTTAGACTCTTCCCATCGATGACGGGACATACTTCCTATGGGAAGGGTTGTACCATGACCTGCGATGGCTATTAGGACACAACCACAGTTCCCGCCAATGCTGCTGTTTGGTGTCCGGTCATTCAATTTCCATGGCTTAAATCGGTGTGCTTCGGGGCGGGGCGGGAAGTCTAGATATGACTTACATTCATTGAAAGCTGAACACATCACATTTTTTACATTTATCAGAATTATTTTAAACTAAAATCATCACTATCAAAATTATTTTAATCTTCTAAATCATTATTACACTTGTTCGTATTTGAAATAAAACAACTTTTTTTTGTAATTGTTGGAAAGATAATAACGAAAAAAATCAGGCACCACATACTCACACAGCACGAAGAAATCTTGGTTTTTTTACAAGCAAAATATCGTGATACATTCCCGCGCCTGACTTGCGACTACCCATTTTGGCTTCACCAACGCATCACAAGTGTAGCTCATTATTCCGCACGAATGGGTTAAATTTAAATAAATGGTTAACTTTAAATTAATATAAAGATTAAAATGAAATCTGCTATGCATATTTCGATGTATCCAGTCAGAACATAATTCCTTGAACGGCCAAGCACCATGTGCTAGTGCAAATCAAATTATGTTTTTATTCCTTTTAATTGTACCATCGAATAAGTCATTTTAGTATTGAAACGATCTAAAAAAAATTTGTCTCGCATTTATTGTCTAAAAAAATATCCCATTTCCTATTTATTTCATTTCATATGATCACGTGCTCAACATTACATTTTTCTAGGTTTTATTTGTTGAAGTCATTTAAAAAAAATCAGAGCTTTTGTAAATACAACGGCAACACATTATTCAAAGCTGATTTTTTGAGCTACTCGTGCAGATAATAAAATTTTTATTTTTCGCCTACGGATTTTTGTTGACGCCAAAAACCTCATTCCAAAAACAACATCATATTCCAACATGATAATAAGATGGTTCTTCCCCCGGGAACAGGCATCTATATTCAGTGTAAACCCTTCACCAAGAATTAGTGGAGAGTTCACAGAGGTTTAGGTACATTCAACTCGGTGCTTTTATTTTAAGAAAATTCTGTACAGATTGCATCAACGTACTTCCAAGAACTATCAACTCTTGCATACCGCTGAGAGGCAGGGAAAGACTTTTGTTGAATTTTGTGAAAGATGCCTCGACCCGCTCAGTTCACCACTAACGGTTTCGAATCCGATTCCCCTAAAGAAAGTGGCTCATTTCTCTGCATTATTGTTGTTGTTGTTTCTAATGGCACTTGCCTATGGACAAGCTCGCTGCTGGACCCAGCAGCAGATTTAAGCCGAGTGAAGCGTCTCTTGTTTCAAGTAGCGCCAACTAGGGCCAAGAGTACGACTTTTGCTACACACTCATCTCATTCGCTTGCACAACCCCTTTTTACAGGGGGGCACATTCACACATCTCACAGATAGCACACAGAATAACAACCATGCCCGAACCAGGACTCGAACCCGGGACCTCCTGAACACGAGGCAGACGCGCTACCTCTGTGCCAGCAAGCCGGCTCTCTGCATTATGAATTGTATTCGACTTAACTGAAACTTGACGCCGCTCTGAGTAGAGAGTCAGCGAAGGCTTTTTTAAATATGACACTGGGAACAGCAGAATGAAATGCGGTAAATACATCGCTTATGATCGTCTTATTATTTTAAATAATTATCTGCTAATAGAACTAGGGATTCTATCGAAAAGGAGAAAAAGTTTTTTAAATTTAAAAATGTCATAAATTGAAAAGGCACGTCTGTATGCATAAAACAGTTTGTCATTCAAGCCTTTACTCTGTAATGGGAAATATGAGATTAAAACTTCAGATCCTTTTTTGCCATAAAAATCGTATTTGCAATCTGATAATAAATCAGAATTATATTCTTAATATTATTCATATTACAATTTGTCTCTCAAGTCAGTTTTAATCAAGAATCATTCAATTTAAGAATCATTTAAACTAACCCTATTGTACCCTAATTCCAATATTTTAATTCCTTTTTCCATAATGCATTTCTGATAATCATGCCATTAAATGTATTTTAAAAACTGCCTTTGAACCCCGAAATTAGTATCGATAGTATTTCAAAAACTCTGCAGAATTAAAACAAATTCTCACGCCATGATGAGGCATTAAAAGAAAAGCCGGAGGGATTGTTGTTGTAGAGTAGAAAGGCTTTTTCATCCGATCTTCTCTCTGGGCAATCTTTTATTATTTTAAATCAAAGTTTCCCTTTTCTATTTCTTCCTCAATGGTGTGTCATTCCTATAATATTTACTTGGTAATCCTTCTCCGATGGATCCTTTCCTTTTGAATAATAATAATAATAATAATAATCCATTTCAAAGCTGGAAACATCAATGAAATGGAGGAAGTTCTAATATTTCAATCAACAAATGTCTATTCATTTCCAGAGATGCTTAATTGTTTTATCAACAGTCTTCCAATGCGAGAAAAAAAAAGAATAACTTTACATTCAGTGTTACGTTTGACAACAGTGCGAGTCAACATTCCGGGATTGTTTCTGGCCTTAAGCGCCCACTATGGATATTCTGTAATAGGCTTTCATGCTATAGCATTTCATTAATAAGTTATTGCTGATCATCAGCAATATTATAATCGTTAAATCTGTTGCGTGCTCGAGTGTGTTTAATAAACCCAGCACTCCGGTGATAATGGAACGCGTTATCATCGAAGATATACCTATCAACCGAAGGCCGTCGGTCATTTTATTCATTGATCGAATACTTAATGAATCTCACGCTCATCCCTCTTAGAGGTCAGAAATGAAATGGGATTGCATAGAATCAGTTCTGACTCCTTAAAAGTGATTAGATTACAGGTGAATGCTTTGATTCTCTAGAGGTTATGCATTGTGGGCAGAAGGTAAAATTCATTGCGCGAGAGAGTCCCAAAGAAACGTTATGATTCACAATTTCGAAAATTATTTGTGAATTAAAGCTTCAATTAATTTTCACTTTCATTGCCCATTTTTGTTGAACTAGTTTGAATGTTCTCAAAATCCATAAAAAATTTCGTCTATCGCCTTCACACGCGGCTCGATCAAATTCAAATTCGGAATCCATACTTTCAATAGCTTTTAAAACAGTGGAAAGTGAAACGGCTTAGTCTTCTATGCAGCTTATCGATAAGAACCCACAGTTACACGTTCCGATCTAGCAGGTTCGAGGCGGATAAATCTTTCGTTACAGAAATAGCAATTTTTTATGCAGTTGAGATTTTTCAAATCGCGTTATCCTCGTTCATTTCCTTTGCGAAAAATTCATCACTTAGACGAACAGGCTGTTGTAGAACACTTACAGATCCAAAATTATGTGTTCAAAGAAAGACCGACTATTGAGTTCACAATTTTTTGAAATGTCCGAGAGATAGAAGTTCCAATAGATTACAGAGAAATAAAAGTTCCAATAGGTATTTTTTCCTCCAAAATCTTATCGAGCGAGTGAATAAAGTTGGTATCATAGGCTAGACAGATCTTGCGATGTGGTAAAATGTTCAAAAAAACTCTAATCAAGCATTACAAATTGACAATGCTTATAATCGCTTCAAGAATTCTAAAATCTATATAATTAGAAAATACTACTTTCTTTTTAAAATAAAGTGCTCATATTTCAGCGCATGTTACCAGTTTTAAATTCATAATGTCTTCAAACTATGGTGAATATTCGGTTATCGAATATTTAGGGAAAGAAAAAAAATAAAGAAGATGATTTTGGAGGACGGATTAGATACATCTTCGCATAAAGAGTGTAGTTCAGGCTGTGTTGCTGGGCGATACGATCTTCGCCATCCTTTCTGTTTGTGACGAACAAAAGAGAAACGCTTGGCCCCTAAAGGCGAGCGTTGACAGAAAACCTTTTGAAAAGAATGGCATTACAAATCGAAAAAACTCAGAAGCATTTTCTGAAGCAATAGCAATAAGAATCAATAAAGGAAATAATAACTATCACAAAATACCATTATTTGCATTTCCTTGTCTCTGCGCGGATTTGTTTCTAATTGTATAATAAATTCATAAAGATGATGCTAAATTGCAGCTAACTTTATTTATATTATTCATATTAATAAAATAAATTGAGTTTTCATATTTAAAAAAAACTATATAAAGGATGTAGAAACGATCTTTTTCAGAGTTTTACTATCATATAACCTTCTTCATCAGAAAAAAAAACAAGAACTTAAAATTACAAAAAGAATGAAAATTTTACTGATCAAAGTAACCCTCACAAGAGATTTCCTAAAGATAAAGAGTAAAATTTCCCCTTTATTTTAATAAGCAAATGCTTGTAAAAAGCGTACGTATTCTAAATGCATGTATTGGTATAAAGGTAAATTTCATTATGGTGAACACTTTGGTTTTGGTAAATGCATAGTGATAATATAATTAAAATATAGTTGCTTTGCAGGGACGATGCAATTTTGTGTATATTTTTTTGAAACATCAGGTGATTTCACAAGGTGAAAAAGTTATTTTCTGCTCATCCGGTGAAATCCCTGCCTTAAGAGAGTATTTCTTCATAGTAGTCTTTGGGGACCAGCTTGTTCGCCCAGAGTATATAATTTCTACTTAAAAATTTTTTTAATAAAGAAAACATTGTAAAGAAAAGTACCATTAAAAAGGTATATCAATAAAAAAGAAATATCATTAAAAATGTAAAACACAATTAAAAAATAAATTATAATAAATTAAAAAGGTAATTTTTGAGTTTTAGTATAGTACAAAAATAAGTTTTGTTAAATAATAGTATCGGTTGATGCAGATAACAATTTAATACAGGTGTACAAGACATAAAACAATTACCCATTTACTAATGCCTACACCTATTTATGAAGGGTATAAAACTTTGCTTAATTCCAGTTTCCTGATTACTTGTGAATCTTCTTTTCTCTAAGTAAGTACAATTTTCGTTCAGACCTATGCAAATAATTTCTAATAAGTATTTGCTGCTTCATTAATTAGCAAAGTCTTCAATTAAGTAAAGTTGAAAATATTCAAGGAAATAGTTTAACACGTTCATATAATGATTACTTTACATTTGATTGCGGTCATTGGACATTAATCGTCCAATTGGAAATATTAATCGTCATTAATTGCCAATAAATGAATTTAGTGTAACATTCAAGATTCCTATGAAAACTATTTTTTAATAACAAAAAGCTATTGATAATATAATTTTTTTGATAACTTCACATCTTTCGGTTTTTATGCATTTAAAAATTTCTAAAAGAAGCACTCTCCCATCGATATGATAATGCCATGAAAAATAATTGGTCACTTGTTTTCAGTTGCATGCTGTCTTTCACCGCAGTGTAACTTTACTTCTCACTTTCCAGTACACTCAGTAGGAGGAAATGACCGCAAGCATCAAGAAATTTGAAATTTCGAGGAATCTGCATGTTTCAGATCTCCCTGAATTCAAAATGCGCATTTTTGGCATAATATTTAGCTATTTGCGACAAATATTTCTTTAAAATGCTTTGAGCTATATGAATAACAATTGGTATATAATCTTTCCAATACATTTATTTTTTTCTAGAAAACTTTGAACAAAATCCGTTCAGAGGAAGTTTGTCTGTACGTCTATTCAAGTCTAAGTTAACACTATAACCACAAAGCGAAGGAGGATGAAATTAGGCATGAAGATTCAACTTCTATCTGGTAGACACCCATCAAAGTCTTAGCCATGTCCAAAAAGGATTGAACGTCGGTCTATATCGTCAGAAATATATTAACGCGATAATCCAAAAACATAATCACTTAAACGTATCAAATTTGGTGTGTGGATCAGTGGCTATAATTGTAGTAATCTGGTCTCAATTGATTTGGAAAAACGCTTATAAAATACAAATTCACATTTAGTATAAAGTATGCTGGGAAGTTTTGAGGGATACCCCTCCCACTAGATTCATTTCTCCTTTTAATTGCCTAGTTAAGGAACAATATTTCTTCTTTAACTTTCGACTTAAAAATATATCTAGCAATTAAATTTTGATGAAACAATGAAAACGGTTTTCAATTCATTGCAACAAAAAATGCAAAATAATGTAACAGGTATTTTTTTTTTATTTTAAGATTTAGAAAATGAACGATTGCACGATAAAAGTAACAAGCAGTTTGCTTGCATTTAAGTTCATTAAAATAGGCAGTTTGCTTGTATTCCGAAATTGTAAAAATGATTTTTACACATTAATTTGATGAGAAGTTATCTAAAAAAACCTCTCTAATTTAAAACCCCCCACTTCTCTGATATGCGTATCCCTTCAAACTATATTTGTAATGAATATGGCAAATATAGATCGAAGGTTTCTCTTCCCAACGCACTTATATTTTCCTTTACTGCTTGGAGTAATAGAAACAGTCGTTAGAAAAATTAGGGTGATTTATTTTTCTATCTATGAATTCTTGTAATGCATCCTGACATAAGATATTGAAAAAATTGTTACTCCCAGAATTTCACGAAATAACGAAACACCTACGAAGTTGATAAAACGGTTCGTTGTTACTATTTTACTCTTTGCTGTAGCGACAACTGCGCTTCAAAATTACAAAAAGAGACAATATAATAACCAAACAAATTAAAATCATTGATCAAGTTTGTTTTTTCACCTTTGTTACAATTCAATGTTTGGGAAACATCTTAATTATATCATCTTTATGCGCAAATGTTCCCAAAATTAAACAAATTATTGACACTCTTTGTTGGTGAATTGGGGAAAATTAAAATAAATAAAATTCGACACCAGAACTTAAATCACCGAACAAAAGCAAACTCAGGAAAGTACATTCATCCCGAAGACCGACACTTGCAGCAGGACGTCAGCGCCTAACTTCGCCCCGTAAGGTTTTGGTTGGGCTGCCGCTTTAATTGAAAGCGAGCGGGTGAAATTTTCAGCCTTCGGAATAATGACACAAAGCGTTTAATGATGAATTACCGCTCTGACTGATTCGCCGGCTTTAGGTAACTTCTCCAATGGCTCGGGTGATGCACGGGGTTTTCACTTCATTAATCACGGTCGCTCGTTGTCACTTCTGCGTAAACATGGAACTGTGTCTGTCGAGTGGACCATCTCCAGAAAGGAAATCAAGTGCAATTTCCGAGATTATTCAAATAATGTTATCTGACTAATAAGAGGTCAGAAAACTTCGTCGATATAATATATCTTGAAAAGAAAAAGTTGCATTCTCATATACATAAAAGAGTAATGAAAAAAAGCACGATTTCTGTATTTGAATATTATAAATCGTGGAATATTGATAAGAATACCTTACATTTTATTTATTATAAAATGTAATTTTTAAGTTTATTTTCAAGCGAAAAATGAAATGAAAATGATGCAAAAAATATTTCATTTTGTTTCGGTCAATAAATGAACATTCTTAAAAACTATGGTCTAAATTTCATGAAGTTCTTTAGTTCCAAGGAAACCTATTCTGTGAAATATTCTTGGCACAACAACCACTAAATAAATTGCTTTTTTTCCTTTCATCACATTGCGGGAAGGAGTTATATTTTTTGAATATCATTATTTTAGGACAATCGAAATTTCATAACTTTAAGTGAATTAGCTTTGAGAAACTCTGGGCATCGATTGGCATATCTTTTTGAGACGATCCATGTAGTCTGAAATCGTGCGTTTTTATTAGATAATGATATCTGAACTCCATAAGAGCGACGTGAGCTGGTAGCAAACCGAAAGAATTGAAATGATTTTAAATTTACACGAAAATAATATTCAATCATAAACTAAAAAACAAAAGATAGACAATGATTGAAATGAAACCCATTTTTTAATAGGTTTATGATGCCATAACCGCATTTCAGAGGAAAGAGGGTAAACACCACTCAACTCATGAATATAACGCTAATATGTACAACCCCTTTTTACAGGCTGCTCTTTTACTCATCCCACAGACTGAACAGATGAGGAAGAATAATTATGATCGAATCAGGACTCGGACCTAGGATGCCCATATCAAGGGGAAGACACGCAACTTTTAGGCGAGGATGGTGGCTTTGATACATTCATAAGAATTTATTTTTTTAAAAAAAATGTTACGATTTTTTCTCTCTTCTCAAAATTTAGAATGTTATGAAGAGATGTCGCAAGCTAGAAAATTTCTAGATAGGCGGATTACTTTTTGAAAGAAAGAAAACCTTCAATCCCTTTCCAAGCATCGACACGCATTGAAGTTATCTCTATTTTAGAGAATGCGCAGGACCATGCTTCGTTTCTTTATTTGTTCATTATGATACTTTCTGGATAATTTTCTTTCAGTTAATTTTTTTTATTTAAATGGTTTAACTTGAAAATAATTAATGTCAACTTCAAAATGAATTTGAAATTATTCACATAAATTTAATAGGGGAAACTTTTTTTCCATTTTTTTTTTCTGCATATGTCTGTTCTTTATTACAATTGCAATTTTTCTCCGGAAAGGCAACGATTCCTTTGTTCTTACTTCCACTTAGACGAAGTGTAGAGAAAACATTTTAATCGTCAAAAAATTTGAGCTCTAGATTTTGTGAAATCTTTATGTTTCAGCCCTGCCTGAGTTTCTGACATTATGTCTGTCTTTCCGTCCTTTCGTCTATCTCTGGCAAAGATAATTTTAAAAGTGATTTGAGCTAGATGAATAAAATTTGATATACATTTTTGTGCCAGATTTGAAGACTTTATAAAATTTTGAACAAAATCGTTCAAAGAAAATTCTTGCTAATACATTTCGTTAAGGAATTCTAAAAACCACAATTTTCATGTGTTGTCCATTTTAAAAGTATTATACAGTAAAATCCCGTTTAAAACTAAATGTGATTCATTTCCGCCAGAACTGACTTTATTTGCACTTCCTTCACAGCTGACTTGATTTGTTGATGTTGCAATTTATTGGCACAAGAGACATATCTGACTATAATGTTCGGATGTTTATTCGTTGCCACTGCACTTTTTCAGAAGATATTGGCTTCCTAACCGTTTCAATATCACGATGTCGCACACGATTATTAACTTGCAGAGTCTTTGAGAAGTTTTTATTCTTTTATTTCTTGAAATTTCCGTCTATGTGAATAAATATTTTCAGAGATTATTAATACTACACTAAATGTAAACAATATCCTATTTTTATCGACAAATTAGTAACTGTGCACTGCGACTGCAATAACTATAAATTTAATCCTCTCCTTTTACAAAATCGTACCATAATTTCAAACCAACGGAAAACCATTCATTCGTACCTTTACACGAGCATCCCAATAATTGCCTTTCGAGCCATTAACTTCACCCGAATATTAAATCCACACGATTTCACTGCGGAGAATTAAGTGGTCATCTTTACTGATGCACAACATTCACTTTTATGGCAGCGGCGGCGATTTTCGAGTATTAATAGGACTTTGAGCTCCGACTATGGAACCGACTCGAAAAGATGACTTAAGTTCGGTCAATGGACTCGGGGAGGGGGTGGAAAAGATCCATTGATTGCTGCAGGTGGTGGGAAAGATGGAGTCTTCTAGGCAGTGTTCATTTTGAGTTGTTAATATATGATAACAATCAGCATCTCGGTGGTTGGTCGGCCAAGAAGCATAGTTCATTTTAAAGCGACGCTCGTTATCTGATTATGGTTTTAGCTTTGAATTTTGTTGGCAGTTTCAAAATTTTCCTTTGAAAGCGGAGAAAAAAACATACATTTATTTACAAAAAATATACAGTTTTTTTAATACAAACAATATTTTTTGGCGAAAAGAATATACATATTTTAAATACAAAATTTATTTGTAATTTAAACAACACATGCTTTGCTTGATTTCAATCCCATTTGCATTTCATTATTTTTTACTTTCTCGTATACGAAGTATTGAAGTGAGATTTCGAGAATATTTTTACATTTTATACCTCCCTGACATCGAAAAACACACTTTTTAAAAAATATCCATCAATGTGTCTATAACTCAAGAATAGTTAAAAGTTCGTAACTATTGCATGCCAATGCCACGCAAGGCGCTCTCTGAAATTGCCCCCTCATTGGAGCGCATACGTGGAAGAAAATTTCCTCTGAATTTTCGTAGCTACTTTTGTGTTCGCTGCGACACCTGTCAAAAATTAGATAATGCGTTTTCATCTGATAGATGAATCAAATTTACGTTCTAATTTGTATTTTTATCGTAAAATATCAAAATTGCATTATCCGTATCCATTATGTTACTTTGAATGAATAACTATCTCAAGAGTCACAAAAACTTAAGTGTTTCAAAACGATCAAACTCAAACGATTTTTATTCAAAAAAATAAAATGGAGTTTGCAATTCAATTGAATGTGATTTGAAAAAAAATTAAAAGATTGTCTGTTATTATGATTAATTTGCGAAATAAATTATGCTTTCATTCGCTAGGATCAGCATGACGTATTTAATAACCTATCAGTACTGTTCTTTTTAGATCTAAGAAACTAATTGCTCTTGATCAAACTCTAATCAGGAATAAAATGATAGAATCACGAATTATGACAAAAATTGATTAGATATTTCGGAATAAAATGACTCAGAAAACAGTTTTAAAATTTTGGAGTTTCAGGTAAATTGAATCATCAGATTCCTTAATTCATTCAAATTATTGGCGTCTGGAATATTGTAATTATTTTTCACGTGATCAGTTTGCTGTATAGCACATAAAAATATCAATAAAATTAAAATAGTAAATCTTAAATTCAGGAAAAATTAAATAATTGCTATTACTAATTATTGTAAAAAAATTAATAGAAACTTTTAAAACCACTCGTAGATAAAATTTTATATTGTAAAAAATATTACTTAAGCAAAAATTAATTGAAAATTTAAAAGGTTCAATTATGCTGAAACAAAGAGAGATTAAATATCATGCTAAAGCAAGTAACTCACAATAATATATACTTACTTTTAAAGATTCTTCTTTAACAACCTGTAAAAGAAAAAAATTATAATAATGAATGAAATAATACAAAACCGAATTATTATGTTCTTTATATTTAAAACTGAAGTCATTATATTATACGAATTAAAATATAGCCTTATATATTTATTGGTGGAAAAATAACAAAAATCTATGAGCATTTGCTAGATATTAAAATGAAAATACGAATTTAAAATGTAAATGAAAAGTTAAAATAACAGGAATTTTACTCTACTTTTAGTTTAGGGGATTTTTAAGTGTTTTAGTGAAATTTAACTATCACTTATTACAATGCAAGACAATTTAACAGAAACGTTTTTATGCTATAAACCAAAATAGAAAGATCTTAAATGACTAAGATTTTTGGTTTTCAGAAAAGATACTCTTCAACGACAAAATTATAATGAAATTAAATTAGGAATTAAGTATTTTTTTCACTGGACCATTAACCGCTTTAAAATTACAGATATTTAAAGAAAATGTGCTTTTCATTAAAATTGGTAATTTTTTAGAAAAAGATTTCTTTTTTTTGTATAAAGTCGATGTGACTGGATGCAAATACCCTAGGAGCATAAGACGTAATAAATACTTGTTATTTATTATTAATCTCAAACTGATTCATCTGAGATTAGGTTTCATTTCATTTAAAGTTTCGTTTCATGCCCAAGTTACCATCAAACTGTTAGACCCAAAAGCCGTGTTATTTTAATTATCTCAATATATTTTATTAATATGAATATGGATTTTTCTAATTCAGATAAGTTTCATTACGTCATTGTACCTTTACTTTCGGTTCATCCGAATTACTGCAAGAAGCTGTAATTCGGTTACTATAAGTAGATATAAAAACAGATGTAGATTAAATGTAGTAACACTAAAAAAAACTGTGTCTAATAATCACTTGTTAAAACTGTTGTTCCAGGTAAGGGCATTCCAGTGTAATATTTAAAACAAATCAATGTTTAACTTTAAATACCAAAACGAATAATTACAGCAGACAGCAGAGGAGGAAACTAAACTTGCAATCCAATTTTAACATTTAAACATTTCTATACCGAAATGATGAATTTTGCTCACAACAGCGCATAGAAATGAAAAACATTATCTTAGTCTGAAATTTATTCATATTAGTATCAATATGAAATATTAAATTTAAAAAAAGGGTCGATAATATTAAGAGCAATAAGGAATAAGATTTAAAACTAGCATTAAGCTTACTAAAAACCATTTTTAAAACAGAATAATTAACTATAATATATGGCAACTAAAAATAAGGTATAAGTTTCATTTTGAAACCAGAAATATTTATCGTAGATACGGTATTGTATATTTTTTATACAGTAACTTTCAAGATAGGAAAATTATGTTATAATTTATGTTGTTGTTACTAATGGCACTTGCCACGGACAAGCGCCAACTAGGGCTAAGAATGCGGCTTAGCTACACACAAATCACATTCACTTGCTCATCCCTTTTTTACTGGGTGTCACATTCATACACCTTACAGATGGTACACAAAAGAACATCCATGCCGTAACCGGGACTCCAACCCAGGACCCCCAGATCAGAAGAAGGCACGCTACCTCTGTTTCAGGACGCTGGCTGTTATAATTTATTATAACCTAATGTGGATTCTGCTTTTCAGTCTACTACAACTGAGAGCAATGTTTGTTATAGTATTTATTCCCGTAATTTATTTTAGATCTAAAGCAGCAACCAACAAAGCTAGAAAGATTAAATTTGGTTACTTCAGTCGGAAAAGTTTAATTAATTCTTAAATCAGAAGACGAATTTTTTACTTAATATTCTCAAGCGCCAAAAGCATACGCAAATACCCCATTTCAAATCTCGAAGTTGTGCTTCCTAATTATCTGTTTCACGTGCCAGGAAATATATAATGTCGCTAGTCCACTCATTCACTGATTGCGTCAAAAAATTTGATTGAGATTTTAAAGATAAATCGATGTACTTAATTGCAGAAATCTTGTTGTTAGTGCTTTTTACTTTCATACGTACGGAATATGGAGAAAATATTGACAAATCTCCACGAATTAGATCGCGATTTCGAAAAACATGCTGTTGGCCTTCCCTTTATCTGTCTTTGAAAAAACTAAATTCAAAACGCTTTGAACTAGGCAAATAAAATTAGGTATGCTGCCTTCAAACAAAATTTGCAGATTTTTATTAAATTTTGAGCACAATTTATACAGTGGAGTTTTGACTGTCCGGCTATTCGGAAATAAGTTATCTTGACAACTAAAAGACGAATGGAGATAAATGAATAAAAAGTTAATATCTACATTGTAAAGTTCCTTCAAATTTTGAACCAAATTACACAAGGGATTGGAGATCTGCCACTCTATTCTTTCATAAGCATGTGAATGCATACACTCAAAAACACAAAGACTTAAAAAGTCAAATTTGGAATGCGGTTTTGCGCCTAAAATTATGATTTCAACCAGCTGAGTTTGAATTCGCGCACAACACAAAATTGCAATATCGGATGATACTAACGCCACGAAAAGCATGAATCTCCGAAATTCCCGCCCAGAATGACACTGAGCATTCAGTAAAAATGCTAAAATCAAGGCAAAAAGTAGTATTTCATGAATATTGTCCATCATAGTTATACAAGACATTTTCTACATTACCCATGATTCTCAATAAAGCTTTTATTAATAAACATGGAAGAGAATTTTGGGAAGACCTCTTCCTCTGGTTTTGTTATCAGAGTCAGAATATGATGTTTTTGGAACGAGGTTTTTGGCGTCAACAAAAATCCGTAGGCGAAAAATAAAATTTATTATCTGCACGGGCATATCAAAAAAAATCCTCTTTTAATAATGAGTTGCCATTGAATTAACGAAAGCTCTGACTAAAGAAAAAGTTAATAACTGCAGCAAATAATACCCAGAAAATGTCATTTTGAGAACGTGATTATATGAAATGAAATAAATAGGAAACGCGATATTTTTTTAACAATGAATGCGAGACAAAGATTTTTCGGATCCTTTGCAATACTAAAGGGACTCATTTAATTAAACAATTCAAATGAATAAAAGTACAATTTAACTTGCACGAGCACGTGGTGCATGGCCGTTCAATAATTCGTTCTGATACACTGAAATATGCATAGGCGATTTCATTTTAACCGTTTTTTTTATATGTTCGTGCTTTCATGCTCATGGCCAAATGCCAAAGGACACAGGCATATTTCTCTTAAGGAGATTGCACGCAAAGTTAAGATAGAAATGCACAAAGTTGGGGAAAAGCCGAGTGTCACATTTCATGACAATGGACCATTGCATTTTCCAGCTGTCTCGGTCACCGAATAGTTAAAAAAAAACACCTCTGGAGAATTCAGCGCGTTTTGAAACGCGTAAATTCATCAAAATCTCCAGGTCACATTTTTTTGAAGCTTGAAATACCTTTTCTTTGCATATTTCGCATTCGAGAAAGCAACAACCGATTCTTTTTGCTAAATCTCACTCCCAGTGTTTCATGCAGTGTTGAAACTCTTCACAAAGTAGGATTCATCGCCATGCAAACGTCAAAGAGGGGATGAGATTGGCGCATTCTTTCCCTTCCTGTCAACGGTTCGAATGTTGGCGATCTCTTTCCGTTTTCCATAATCGGAGGAGGAGTTGATGGGTTTCGACGTGCCATCCGTGGAAGCGATGTTGCTCGACGCACGGGAGATTTGTTCTTTTAGGACCCGAGTCAGGAGACCGGGAAATCCAGCATCGAAAAGGGGACAGCAGGTATTCAGAGGGGTGGAAAAACAACTGTAAGATTTGCAACGCTGAGTGGTGTGCTGTGGGATGAAAAAGACGGAGAATTGAACTGTTTCTTTCAAAAGAAAAAAAAAATTTTTTTTTCAGGTTTAAGAATTACAAATATGTTTGTTTCTAATTATTAATTATTTATGATTAGATGTTTGCAATTTTAAGCAAAGGTTTCATTTTTATATTGAGCTATAATTACAAAAAGGGTGTAAGGTATGGGGTGTATGGTAAAAAAAGGATGTAATGTGTAAGGGTCCATGGAAGTTTTAAGAAATTCTTCCGTTTATAAATTTAGCTTTGGAAAACACATGAAACGCTTCTGTTTAAAATTTTTAACGTTTATGTTTTAGTTCAAGAATTTAATTACTATAGAGCATAGAAAAGATACGTATAATAATAAATGTTTGCATAATGTGCTCGTTTTTTTAGGGGGGGGGGCACTAAAATGTCAAAGGTCAGTATTGTTGTTATTTGTTTTTCTAGAACTTTCATCTCATTTGCATAACTTTTAAAATATGTCCTTACGATATTTTAAGAGATAAAAGATTGTTAAAATAATTTTTGAATTAAAATATTTTATTTAAACTTTACTGAACTATTTGTTTTAATTTAATTTATGTTGGTGTAAACGAAGATCCTGGGAAAATGTATTTCTAAATATTATAAAATTGAATTATAAAAGACTTTGCATAATTTAACTTTATTTATAAATTGAAAAATCCCTGATTCAAAATGAATGACAAAAAAGGGATAAATGATTCAATATTATTTCTTTTTATTATGATTTAGTGTTATAAAGATTTAAAAATAAATTTTGAATTAAAATTTATATATAATATATGTATATAATTAGGAATCCATTTACTCCAATAATCTAATTTCTCATTTTTTGAAAAACCTTAAAAATGATTTAAAAGTTGTATTTTTTCAGAATTAATTAAATTTTTAGTTAGTTGTTTCTTTGCATATGTTTGCACAATTTTATAGTTATTTAATTTGCTCTGTAATCCGTTATGTTTACATTATTTTAGATTTGAACAGCAAACAGCATACATTATTAAGCTTAGTTTTCGAATCTTAAAAATGCTATTCGGTTCTTGGTAATAATTCCATAATTACATCCAATGGCCAGTCTTCGAACATTTATTCAACTTAAATAATCAAAAATTAATGTAGAATCCTTTGCTGTTTAAAAAAAACACGTGCACTCTGAAATGTGCAAAATAAGAATTCGTCTCTTCATTTGTTTCTGGAATTCTTAAGGAAATTCCTCTCTTCAAGTTAAAAATCTTTAGAAAAACTACCAAAGCTCCTTTCTGTTGCAACCGATGTATAAGCAAAAAAAAAAAAATGATTTAACGCCGCCTTCAAAACATGCGGGAATCTTCGAACTTTGTTTTTTGAAAAACAGATTTTATTGAAACCATAAAAATGAAATTGTACCACGCACGCCTTATCGTATTTTTCAGTAAAAAAACATTTTTGAGCATTCTGTTTTTATGAGCTGGATCGCGAGTACATTTTAGAGGGGGAATCAAACTTCGGCCTTTGATGACCTTTTCTTTATTATTATTTTTTTTCTGTCCTGTATCGGTAATGCGACTGAAGCAACAGAATTTTCATTTTACCGAAAATTTACGTTTTACTTCAGATTAAATTTTTTCTTGTAAGTCTTATGTTATCCAGGACAAAAAATGTCCATACTGAAATTTTTTTTATTATTTTCTAAGATATTAACAATTATTTTCTAATTACCCTACATGGTTAATATCTAAATTCATCAAAAGATAGTATATATGTGATAATTTTCAAAAAATAATTGAAAACTCATTGTAACTAATCGGTCACACACTACAATATATAATTAATACTGGCCTCTTTAGAAAATCCAAACTATATTTTTATAAACTGTATGAGTCTTTAGAAAATATCGAAGGAAAAAGAAAATTCTGCCATAAGCTAATAAAAGTGTTTTTCAAAAGGGCTTTTTATCACAATTAAAATCAAGTAGTCTTGAAATAAAAAATTGGTTCTAGAAAAATTCAACCAGTGGTGGATAAGTGAACTGAAGATAAGGATTTATCGAAATTTTTAAAAAATAGTTCTAAATAATAATTTTAGAAGGAAATCAAGCTTTCATTTCTGAACAAAAACGTTTAACTCTCATCTTATCCAAAACCCTCTTCGATTAGCAATGATATATTGAACATCTTTTCGCCCCCATCCCTCTGTACTAAATGGGCTTGACCGAAATATCTCATGAATAAACAAAAGATCTCTACGAGAAGGCTGTCCTGCATTTTCCATGCATGTTTTTATCTCGCACCTGGCTTCCGAAGAATTCGATTACGGGCTTGTTAACAGAGAAAATCTGGAAGGGAATATTAACTATTCAAAAATAAGGCCGCGTTTTCTCTCTCCTCCTTCGGCAGACGAAGGACAAGAAGAGGGCGTTTGTACACCCACTGCCGGCCCAGAGCCCCTTCTCACTGAAATGAGATTTTTTCTGTGAGTGAGTGCGAGGGAATTAAAGGGAATCCGCCATTCATTTTTTCACGTAAATAAGTGAATGTCTCCTATCTATCAACTCTACGTCAGGAATTTTTCTTTTAGCATAATCGCTTAAAAATCCTTGTTAAATAATAGAAGCACATGGTATTTAAAAATACCATGTGCTTAAAATACCATGTTCAAATAAAGCATCAAAATAAAAAAAATAGATACTTTTTGTCCATTACAGAATATTTCATTACCATGATTGCAAATTTTTAGAGAAGCAAAAATTCGAAATTTTCTCGAAAGACAAGCAAGAATTTTGCAAACAGATAGAAGGCCAGTAACTTTATTATTTTACTTTAAAAGGCAAACTAATTAAAACTTGATAAAATTAAAACAAATTAAAGTTTATTAAAACTTGATAAAAAAACTAACGTTCCTAGAAATGAGCAGTCCATTACGGCTGACTCCTGATTAATGTTGGCTGTGTTTAGTTTTAATTGAATATCTCATGTCAACTTCATGTTCATGATCTTACCTCAAAGATTTTAAGTGTAAAATTGTGGGACACATTAAAGCCGAGTTATTTTATCAGTCTTTCACCCGTGCCAGTTTATTTTGTATTGGCGGCTTTGAAATGGCGTCAAAAGGCCTCGGAAAATCCTGTGCATCTCTGTTCATTTCAATTAGTGCGAGCCATTATTTCCCACTCTGATTTCTTTTAAAAGCAGCACAGAGCACTTTTTTTCAAGGAAAGAAATCGCCGTTAAATACTTTTTGAAGGTGATTTAAATTTCACTGCAACAATGAAGTGTATAAATTTATTTTAATGAGATATATGAATTTGGTGGTAAGATGATGCTGGAGCTAAATTGATATAAATAAAAAAATTAGTTTTTTGATCAAATTATTCTGGTCCTTTTAACATAATTTTGAGATTTAAAAAGGGCTTATTATATCCAGAAATTATTCCAAAATTATTTCCAGAAATTGAAGAAAAAACCCCGTCAGAATGTCCCTTAATTTTAAATAAAAAGTTTTTAAAAATCGCTCGAAATTTCACGTTTTGAGGCTATAAAATTTAATTCTAATAACATTCTGTGTCTTTAAATCATACAATAAGATCTGTAGAGCACAAAACGACAGACAAAAGAACAAAGGATAGAAAAAAGCATCAATAAGCAAATGACCTATTCATTTTTTCAGAAATGTTTTTTTATTATTGTGTAAATTCACTTTGTTTTCAAACTTTTTTTTTTCTTAATTTTTTCACTTTTTTTAACTCTACTCACATTAAAGTATTCGTATATGTATCAGAGTTCTACATATCAGATCGTTTGACCAGAATCCCTAAATTTGGTGCAAATATTTTTTTGGAAGGCGTAAAGTTAAACTTCGGAATAATTGCCTAAAATTTAAAAAGAATTTTGTCGTTTCTCCAGCGACAACTCCCGAAAATTTTCTTGTACTAAAATAATTTTTACAAGATTAAAAAATTAAAAACGTTTCCCTGACAGCGGTTTAACTGTCATGAAATGTGTAACCCGAAAATTTTATAATGCTTGTAACATTTTTTATATAAATCCCATTGTTGATATAAAATTCAAGCCATTGCCAGTATTCTATGAAATATATTATATAGTGAATTTATTCCAGTGTTGAAATCTCAGGAACAAATAATTTACCCTAGCCATTTGCGTGAAGGTTTAGGAAATGAAATTGCATCATAAACGAGAATTACGTAAAGTGCAATTTAAAATAAATGCCCTGGCAAGAAAGGTGCAAAATGATGCAATGGAACGCGAGTTCATCGGGAGAAGCTCATTAAAACAAATCTAAAGCTATTAAATAATATGGCTTTAATATCTTTCACAGTCTGAGATTTAAAACGTTTTTGCTGAGGGAATCTTATACAAGTTATGCATACGAATTGTAATTAAAATAGACGCTAGGAGTATTCATGGTAAACTAGATAATTGCCAAGGGCGGCTGGAATTCTTATGGCGTTTTCCCAAGGAAGGGTTTTCAGTTTGAAACTTCCTTTAAAGAATATTGCCAAATGTAGCAGGATTTTTTTTCGTTCTGCATCATCATTGTGAATGGAAAATTAAGAACAGTTAGTTTTAATCACAGGTAAGTTCATAATATGTTATGAAACAACGTTGACTGCGAGTGACATTGAATATATAAAAAAGTTATTAAAATATTTCTAAATCGGAAAATTGTTCTAAAATCGAAGAAAAATTTTCTTTAGAAATAATAAGCATAAATTTTAATAATATTTAGTTAATAAGTAATAATCAGCTGGTAAGTTTAATGATAATAAGTTGATAAGTTTTTATTGCTTAGTTTTAGTAATAAAAATTAATTCGATTTTATTACAGATATGTTTATCTTTCCTTTTCAAATATTTATTCTAAAGTTATCAAAGCATTCATCCAATAACTCTACTATACATCGTGGGAAATATGAATCTCATAGGGAAAAACTCGAATTGGGTTTACGGTTACAGAAAAAGAAATTCTATATAGTGTATCGATTGCTTAAAGAGAATGTGATAATCTAAAATTGTTGGAGCGTATTTTTGTTTCTCTGCAGAATATTAACTTTTGGATACATTTCAAGAGAACTTCAAAAAAGCGTCTTAAAAACTAGATGGAATTCATATCTGCAATACTCGCGATTTTTTTTTTTTTTTTCGAAATTAAAAATTTTGAAAAAATGCTGAAAGTTTTTTTTAAAAAAAATCATGGATTTATTTATATATAAAATTTTATCTAGACCTGGAATATTAATTTATGATTTAGACATTGAAGTCACAGCACATGGAATTGAAAATTTAAAGCAATTTAAACATCGCAACAAAAGATTAATTGCAAGACACAAGTTTCTCCACGGCTTACTCGGTAAAATTTCGTTCGATGCATGACGATGTGTGTGGAAAAGCTTCATATGGATATGCATTTGAACTCAGAGAACTTTATTAAATAGCATGACAGCGCACGCGTTTCCTTATTTGTTTTTGATTGGAAAAAGTGGCCCTAATGGCTTGAATAGGGTTTCGGCTAGCGTGCCGTAAGGTTCTGGCTCGAGACCCGATTCCGCCGAAGAACCATCGTTTAAGGGGGTTTGTTGCACATTAAATCCATCAGTGCCCAACATCCTCCCGCTGGTGTGGTGTTTAAGAGAAGGGCTCCAGCTCAGGTGTCGTCCTCGTCATCTGTCAGTGGCTTAAAATTACGAGGTCCGTCCCTAAATATCCCTAGTATTACTTTACACTTGAACATTAATATAAATAAATCAAACTATTTACAAGGAAAATTGATTAACTCTCAAAAAATTATCGACATATTGGTTAAGTATCTAGTAATGTTCATATGAAAATTGTAAAGCATACTTTTTATGAGTTAAGTTACAATCTATTTTATAAAGAAACATGTTCTTCTAAAATACAACAAAAAAATTTAATACGACAATGTAGTTTTTAGGACATATTTTCTATAAAATGCGAAAGGCAGGTATCGTTATGTGGAACAAGGATCAATATTTCTATAAAGATTTGTTAAAATACAGAATGGTCGAGCATTTCATCTTTCTTGGATTTGAGTAATTCAGAAATCAATACTCGAGAAATGCTGTGGTCGATGCAATGGATGTCGACGAATTAAATATAAAACCTCATTGTACTACGATATTTCAGTCTAGAATTTCGAAATTTCATTTTCATTTTGTCATTCATTCAACTAAAAAAACTCAATTTGACACAATTCTTGCTTCTTTTTAGAAAACTATTTAGTGATTAATTTGCAGCTATCTTGTACATTGAACATTTTATCTTTCGCTTTTAAAAGATACTTTTCGAATTCATTCACTAGATGGGTTTTTATGCTATATGCCATGCATCTATATCTCATTCACTAGGCTTGTTTTAGTTATAGTAATGCCCCGTTATAAAGCAATAGTTTTAGAACTGACCTTGCAATTTTGAACCATGGTCAGATGCTGAGGACGTCACATGAGCTGGGACCTCCTTCTCCACACCCCACCAGTGGGAGAACATTCGGCCTTGACGGATTTAACGTGTAAGAAACCCACTTACACGACATTTCTTCGGTGAAATCGAGTTTCGAGGCTGTAATTCAGCCGCTGGCGTTCACCTGATCACTTTTCATTTGCTTAAAATATATTTTTGTTTTTTTTAACTCAAAATTGAAAAAAAAAAACACTTCTTTAACTAATATCAAACAGCGATTAAAATTCTGAAAGGAAACATTCGACAGTAAGTACATTAATTACTAAGTTCATTCAGCCTTATTTCAGAAAATAAGAGATGCACGCCAAAGTGTAGAAGTATCTATTGGTGAATAGATTCATATCCAACCATTTATTTTTACAGCCATGCATTTCCTACTTTCTCGGAGGCGTAATATGCTTTAAATGTTAAAAAACCTCGCTAACGGCAAATTACAAACAACTTCATGCATATTCAAAAATTCAGCATTAATGAGGATTCTTTTTTTTAATTCATATTATTAAGACTACTTGGGCTGAAAAAAAATCCCACTCTATCTTTTCATTTTAAGATTAAGAAATAAGAAGAAAGAGTTGGAACATGGCTATTTTCGGCGAATGCGTGCACTTAAAAAAGTTGTTGCATCAGAGGAGAGAGAGTAAGAAGCAGATTTCACATACCTTGGAACCTGAGGGGGAAATCTAATCAAATGCATATGAATAATTATCGCACACTTTTTTCCTCATCAGACGATAATTAGGAGCTTTTTTAGGTAACGTGTGACATTCCATTTCTAGTATTTTAAGAAGGTTATGATAAATATAGTTATGCCGTAGACTATACTGATGGAGACGAAAAAAATTACATATATTGTACACGGAGATTAAAAAAATCATATTTCCCCTAACATTTAATGTTTTTACCGTCATTTAGATGGAACACAGCATTAGTGGTTTAGGAATATACTATATTTATTTTTTCATGAAATAATCCACGTATTATTTTGGATTCATAATCTTGCATTCACTCGCTGGATCACGCATTTGATTGAAGTATTCATCACGATATAAAAATCAATTCCCTTTTTTCCTTTATTATTTTTTATTTTCTCTAGAGATTAGTATAGAGAAAGTACTGTAATCGTCCGAAAATTCGAACTCGAAATTTTGACAACTCCCCACGTTATCGATAAACCTGAGAATTAAAAAAGATTAAAATGAAATCTACCATGCATATTTCAATGTATCATGTCGGAAAATCATTTCTCGAACGGCCAACTACCACGTGCTCGTGCAAGTTGAATTATATTTTTATTCATTTTAATAGTTTTTAACTGAGTCACTTTAGTATCGCAAACGATCCAAAAAGCTTTTTCTCGCATTAATTGTTTAAACCAAATATAGTATTTCCTATTAATTTCATTTCGTATAATCACGTGCTCAAAATGACATTTTCTTGGGTTCATTTGCTTTACTTTTTTTAATGAGAGCTTTTGTAAATGCAATGACAAAGCGTTATTAAAAGCTGATTTTTTTGAGATGCTCCGTGAAGATAAAACTTATTTTTCGCCTACGAATTTTTGTTGACGCCCAAAACCTCATCCCCCAAACAACATCCTGTCCTGACATGATAAAACTCTTGTTTAGAAAATGCTTATATCTAAAAAAAAATATCTAAAAAAAACTTTTTGAGCTGAATGGATGAAAATTGATACATGATTTTTACACAAAATTTGCATATTCCTATCAAAGACTATTCGAAGGAAGTCTGTCTGTCCGGCTATTCGAATATAAGCACAAGACAAAAATAAATAAATTCGATTCACATATGTAATGTTTGTATTATAGACACCTATGAAATTTTAAGCCAATTCTTGCAGGGAACCATCGTCTTTCGGTCTGTGCGTTTAGAAGCCTGTGAATGCGATAATTCAAAAATACAATGACTTAAATATGTCAAATTTGGCATGGGAATTTTTTATGGCAAATATAATTATATGTCAAAATTTAGTTTCAGCCGGTTGGGGGGAGAACGCGACTAAGAAATTCATCCCTATTGGGGAGAATGCGAGATGGTTTTGATGAGACCACTCCAGCTGGGTGATACAAGTTCTGCGTTGTTCTCGGTGTAATTCGTTTTCATATCTCTCTGAGCTGTTTCGGAAGGTTTTAATGAACGAACACCATGTTTCTTTAAAATTAATAACCGTTTAAAATATACTGTAACCAGTAAAACTTGTAAAATTTACAGATTTTCTTTTGTTTTAGAAAAAGACGAAAATGAAGCTTTCTTTGAAAAAAATAATTAAATAAAAATTCTTTCAAAAATACCTTTTTTAAAAAATGGCTTTTAAAACGCTATGGGAACCCTACTTGCTCCAAAATTAAGAAATTTGATGTTAATTTCGAATCGATTCAAACAAATGTTTTATATATTTTTTTCGGGTAATTTATGTTTATTTAATCATGTTATATTAAGTATAAAGTGAAAAACTTTTTTGTGATAAATATAGATTATATAAATAAATGAGGGGAAAAATTATGCCTAGCATTATTCTTTTGTGTTGGAGCAATATTTTTTGAAACACGGGTGGTTAAAAATTAATGATCAGATTTCAGTTTTTTTTTTTTTTTTTAGATTTAAAAAAAATTCACTTTTTTAAATTAAGACATTCTTAATTAAGAAATAGTAACGCTCCATTTTTTAAGTTATAAATGTTTTCTTTGTTTTTTAGGCATACAGTAGACCCATTCTATATAGGGCATCGCATCCCTATGATTGTGTGCTGCTTCAGGTTGTGTGCCCCTTTATGCAGTGCGGTTTTATATGCGACCGGAGATATAAAATCTCCCCTACGTCTAACTGCGAAATATTCAGTTCCTGACTAGTGCGACCCCTTGATTGTTCGTGCACTACACGCGAAGCAATTCTCAATTTAAACACAACAACCTGTGAGACATTTAATATTTTTATTTTACTCAAGTAAACAGGGTCGTTGTTTTGGTAACAAATTGCTCTAATGGCCAGGTTTAATAAGCTTTATCTACGGAATTCCATTTCTCTCAGAGAAGTGATGGGAGTATTCTCTCAGATGCAAAGACCCTTCTGTTATGACTCTTTTTTTTTCTTTTACTCCACCGTGGGACTCGAGTTTTGGACTGCCGATTCTTGCTAAAAATGGAGAGCATACTTCTAATAAGAAAATAATTTTTATATATATTAATAGCACGATCTAAAACTCGATAATAATTTTGTCATGGCGCGTATTTTAAAACATGTCTAAGGGCACCTATATAAATTTGATATAAAAAACATTTTAAAACTACGAAAATTCACTGATGTCGAATCGCATGCATTTAACTTCTTTTTCTGTATGTACAGAAGAGAATTTATATGCTAAAAGTAAATATTTTCCAGATTGAACGGAGGTGAACCAAGCAATAAACAAGGGCCTTTTTTTCAAACGTTGGCAAATGCACTTTTTCTCCTCCCTGTTTAATAAATAGTATAAGCTTTGATGAAACTAACTAGCACGAAACCCGACGAAGGCACCCCTATGAAAACCACCATTGGATTTCAAATTCCGAAGAGGTAATTACTAAAAACGTGAGCTGCTGCTATTGGATGCGAAGAGTCCATTGATTTCGGAGGAGAAGGAATTCTACACCCCCTTCATTATTCTCTTCTGAATGATTGTTATTTAAGCATACATTAAAATCTTTATGACAGAGCTTTATCAGTTTAATTTTGGCCATCCTAAGGTACCTGTTTGAAGTATTGTTATTACTTTAGTGAAAATTTACAAAGAAATATGTTTGAAGCTTATATCCTTTAGCTGTATTTCTTGAGAAATTATCGTTTCTTGGCAATTATATTTAATTCTCATTTATAATGGAAAATTCAAAACTCTGTGAAACGTTTATATACTCTATTTAATATGTTGGCGAATTTGTGTTGAATTAGATTTTATGCCAGAGTTGGTTGCAGTGAAACAGTCAAGATCTAACTATAAATATCACATTTTGAGTACGCTATATTTTCTAGTCCTTACAGAAAACAAATAATATGAAAACAATTTTTTTAAATCAATTTCTACTTAGGTTTTCAAAGTAAAATTTTATTTTAGTTACTTTTCATTAAATAATTACAATTAATATAAGTATGTATATAGACATAACAGAATCATAATATTAAGCGGCAAAATAGAAAGCAAATTAAGTAGCAATTTACCATTCTCATTTCTATATACGGTGTTCGAACACACAGCCAGAGGGATGCGAACCCAACGCTATACCAACCAGATTATCCCATCCCAACAATTACAATTAATATAAATAATTTATCAAAAAATGATAATAGCGTTGCATTTTGAACACCAATTGAGGCACCGCAAAATGCAACCATTTTCCACCTCATTTGAGGACGCCAATGAAGAGTAGAAATTTCTAATTTTCTATATTCTGTATTACTTTAATTCGAAAGTACTTCAAAATGAATATGAAAAGTCCATTAATCAACAATGTTTAATTTTAAATGCATCAAATATTAAGGAAATAAACAGAATCGTTTAAAATTATCAGACGAAAACATGTTAAGCTTAATCTCCTTATTGTTGGGAAAAAATAAAGTGAATTCGTTACTCATTTGGGTGTGGGGAAGATTTTTGGCGAGAAAGTTAGTTTTTCATTAATTTAAAAATTAATGAATTGAAGGTTAAAAAAAACTATATTAACATCAAATATCATTCACTACAAGTTTTATAAAATGTACTTGATTTTCATTGGATGAATTGAAAGTATTTAATAAACGACGGAAAATTTGAGCAGGATATATATATATATATATATATATATAGGAAGAGTGCGAACTAATATTAGGAATTGAAGAAGCTTGATACATTTCTGTTCAATAGTAAAGCATTGAGTTAATAGAAAATATAGGGTGAAGTAGGTTCGAAATCCGCAAACTACAATATTTATATAACATTTCCAACAGGGATTTAAAATGCACCGAAAGGTAATCACATTCCAATTGCAAAAGGGCACAAATGTAATTCTGTAGGAATTGTTTGTATGAAATCTTTAACGAATATCACCATTTCTAAGCAGTTGAGTCAAAAGCTGTATGCATTTTAGCTTATTTCCCTTCTTTCTTCCAAAGAAAATATAGTAATCCGATAAAATATTGACTCAATATGTTAATAAGAAAATCATTCTAGATCGTCTATAATCTGGAAAACTGGAGATCTCCATGTATATATACATGAGACCGTGTCTTGGAGTCCGAGAACAGCAGTTACTTTTGTGAATGTGACATAATATATATAAGTTGATTTATAAATAATTTAGAATATTTTAAATTCATCATTATCCAATGATAATTTTAAAATAAAATTCTCTACGATGTTTTACTGCTGGATATTTCGATATCCAATGTCTTACCATCCGCACTTCGCTGTTGGCATGGCATTTCAAGGAACGGGGGTGAGTGATACAGAATGACTTAGCTAATGCCCAAAATTTGTCACACGGAGACCAAGATACGCTGCAAAGCTGCCCACTCAGTCTCGCAGCATCGCCCGTAGTAGAGGCACGAATGAGGCTCTCGGTCGTCGACAAACCAGAGTCGATCGTCTTCCGTTTCGTTAGATGAAGGCCCTGCTAAGAGCGACGACACTAGGCCTCGCGGTTTCGTAAGGCCGCGAGTTTCAGAGAGCGACGTCTCAGCTGTCGAGCCCCTTCTCAAAACTTCTGTTCAGAGCAAACGGTGATTGTTTGACCCCCAACGAATTCAGCGTGCAACACACACGCTTGCACTGCAGTTTCCGATGGAACCCGGTTACGAACCTTCCTTCCTTCACTAAGCTGAGATGGTTTTGCGAGCCCGAATGACAATTAGCTTTCACCCTCCTCAAAAAGAGTTTGCAAATGAAGCTAGATGAAAATGCTCCCCTTTTTATTTTGCTCGAAATGAGAGAATGACACGATGAAAAAAAAAGGAATGGCTCAACCATAAATTTATACTAGATAAACAAATAGGTGTCAAATTGTCATCTTCTCTCAATACATACTCCTCGATGATTCTTGGCGTATTTTTTTTGCATGTTACATTTTTATTTAGTTAACTATTTTTAAATAAACTTTTAATCCGTTTCAGTTATCTTTCGCTCCATTCAACTTCAGAAGAACTGGGCGCAATACCTCATTTGAATTCCATAATGATTAAAAATTTTAATTTGACTTTTTAAAACAGAAACTATTTAAATTTAAACTTGGCCAAGAAATTCCCATCCATAGCATCGCCATATGAATGGAAAATATATTTCAAAATCCTTATGAAAACTTTTATGGATCTCATCGGTATTTTTCGAATGCAAATAAATATAATTAAGATTTCAATGACCGTTCATTAATTACGCCATTTTCCTTCCGATGCCATTGAGATTTTTTTCAGATGATTAATGTTCGTCTTTTCAAAACAGCATATCTTCTTTTTATACAGAGTTTAAAAATAAGCAAATTCTCTTAATTAATGGAAAGTAGCGAGTGATTAAACTTAAAACGAAAAGGAACATTTAAACTAATTCTTTTCTACAATTTAAAATATTGGCATTGTAGATAAAAAGTTCATAATAAGATTTTTTATTTGCGCAAAGTGAGTTATTGCTGTTATTTTGCATAAAATAAAACCCTAAGAAATAGTTTAAAAGAGTTAACAAAGATATCATTAATTTAAAAGACCATTAACGTTTTCTTCATGGTTGGAAATGAACAATGATTTTTAAAACCATGTTAATCATTCATATCAGTTATAAACGGTAGACAGAGAGTAAAAAATATCTATTAAACAATCAATTTTGAAAACCAAATTTCAATTATTCTCTGAAAAAAGTTTATTATTTTATAGCGTGCATTTATTCGTATTACATAAAAAGATTTATTTAAAGTCCACCGAGTTAGATATTGCCTTCATTTCAGATTGCTGGTGCTGCATCTTAAAACGATCAGCCAGCGAAATGACTTCCCGACTGTAAACGATTCCCTTGCCTTTAGCAATCGGCCTGTTCCCCCAGCTTTTAAACAATGAATATAGAATTCATTTTTTAAATATTGAAAACGATTGAAAAAGAGGAATTTCAACATTATGTTGCGAGTGATTCGAAAATGAAAATCCTTTTACTCAGATATCATCCAAGGAAGGAAACTCTTTTCATTTTAATTATGGCAAAAGGATTTTGGGTTCCTCTTCGAATAATTAATTTTAAAATTTAATACCGAATTAAAGTTGTAATCGCAAAAGTGTCAGACATAAATGCAAATAAATATTTCCGTTTCTGTTGTAACATGTTTGCGAGAATACAGAAGACACTATGTCACCCCAATGGCGAATTTCGGCTTAAATTTGACACATGACTATACTTAAGATGCTAACTCTGGGAGCCAAATTTTATTTATTCTATTATTTATTTATTCTATTATTATCTATTATTTTTCTGCCATAGTGTTAAATTCTATTCGACAATCGGGTAGATAGGCAAATTCATGAATGTATTTCTCCAGAATTTGATAGAAATCTGGAATATTAGTATTAAATTATTATTTGAATACTCAGTCCGTTTATACATTTTTTGTATAATATCATTATGTGTTTACAATCCATATCGTTTTTAAAATCATATGATGACAAATAATATTCCATAAATATGTTTTTTTCTCTCAGAGAAATCTAAAAGATGGAGAGTTATTAAAACCTTGACATCAAATTTTTTGACAATTAGAATATTTAAATTTTGTATATTTCTTATGCGAAGTAGAGTTTGTAAAATGCCTTTAAAATATTTAATATAAATTATAGATATTATGAAGTCTTGAGATCCATTTTGATTTTTATTTCATACATTGACAGCAAAATAATTTAATGTTTCCTATAATTACATTATTTTAGGATGTTTTCTCTTCATATGTAATTGTGTCAAGTTTTTATTACAGCCCTAAAAGCTGCTAATTACAATTTTTAGCAATCATCCAAGAGACAGTGGACTTTTGGTGATTTTGGGGGCGATTTTGAAGAGCTCTTATTTGAAGCCCTACATTATTCTTATGCCTTAACAAAACTAATGTTATATGATGATTATGCTTTAAAAAATTTTAAATACCTCTTTGTAAATTATTAAAATTATGCAAAAATTTTCAATATAGCAAGCATTGTGATGCGTGCATCTATTATTAAATTCCATTTTTATGAATATGAAATAATCTTCATAATTATTACTTCAAACATGCGATTTCACCAAGCATACGAAAGTCTGATGCCTCGTCTACTTTCTGATGCGAGGCAAAAGGAATGACCGATTTGGCATCTCCCATATCGTCTGGCTATAATGCAGAATTATTATGAGTATTATCACAATTATATCTAGCTACACTTCATGCAGAAGCGTTAATCGATCCATTAACCCTTCGTCAACGTTAATAAATGAGTATATTTCAGTGTATATAAATATAATATGCAGAATAATGAATAAACATGATAGCTTTTATAACGGTGCCAAAGAAATTTTCAAAAAGTAAATAAGTTACAAATATAAAACGAGACCTTTGTTATTGTAACTTCATTCAGATTAATTAAAATATTTAAACAAGATCGAAACTAAATTGCATTATTTTTAAACAATTTAAAATGAGAAATCAAAAACTTAGAAAGAATGTCAATATACAAGAGTAACTAAACGAAACAAAACTACAGTTCAATGCGTTTCCTATCGAAAACACGATAAAATAAACTCAGAAACCCGATGCTGTTTCATCTCGCGGGCTGTTTATTTTCAAATAAAAGACGCTTTCCATGAACAATTAATATCTCCGCTGAAGATAAATTCCGTTTTAAGATCCATCATCAATCTTAAATAAAGCTGGCTTCTTTAAGAGATTACAAAAACTGTTCATCGAATTATGCGACCTTCACTGGAACTCATTCGAATTCATTTTAGCAGCGTTTCATTATTTTGGAACTTTAGAAGGCAACAAATAAATGCTTCCTCCCACCGCAGCTCATTCAATAAAACGGCAGTTCGATTGCTTTAGGAAACGAATGCATTTTATTGGAAATGAATGGATGAACCAAACTTTAGGAAACGAATGAATGAACCAAATACAGAAAAAAAAGATAGGTGATGTTGATTTGGAAAATTTTTTGCTCTTTAATATTTTTAGAACATTCGATAAAAAGCGAGTTTCTTCGCTTCTTCATTAAATCATGTGACGTTCAGTATTTCAATTTATAGTTTAGCATATATAGCATTACGCGTTACTATTTTTTAAGCTCTCTTATAAAACAGTTGGATTTTATACTATTTTATAAAACGAGTTGAATAACAGCTACCAGTTGCTCTTGCACAGAAAACGAGAGGAAAACATCAGAAAAGTCAGAAATCTTCTATCTTTGCATGTTTGATATTATATAAGGCTTGAGAAAGAATACGGGCAATTTTTAATTGTCAACTAAAGTGCCACTACTTTTCTAGTTTCTCCTATATTGCCATATTTCTTCTGGCTATGAATTAATGAGTTTTAAATCGGTGAATTAATTACGCTTAAAATTTAGTGAATCCTTCGTAAGCTAAGAAACTTCCTTTCTTTTAAGAGTTTATGAACAAACTTCTCATCTCTAATATAATCAATATTAAAAACAAACGAAAATTTTAGAAAATGGCAGACTCTAAAAGATGTCTTTTTCAAATGATATCCTAAATTTAATTAAAAAATTATTTGGGGCTATAAAATAATTTTCTATAAAATTCATAACAAAAACATTTCAACTTTAAAAATATTATATATGGAAAGACTAAGGTTCATTAACATCAGCCATATCAATCATTTTGAATAAATGAGCAAAAATAGTTCCAAAATACTTATTCCGGGTGATAAACTTTCAGATTGTTATTCGAAAAGATGACGGTACTAAACCATTTGAAATATTGTTCTTCTTAGCATTCACAAAATTAATAGAGATTTAGCAAGTTGCGAAAATTTTCAATTTAACCCGTGGTGCAAAAAATAATTAAATACTTTAAGTATTTATCTCCAACATTCTTCATCAGTACGAAATCATTTAATATTATAATAAAGAATTTTGAATATTTTTCATGAAGACTTGAATGAATATTTCTCATTTAGTTTGCTGATCAGCGTTTCAATAGAAAATGGTTTCAAGAAATTTTTGACTTCTTAATTTAGATTTCTTTCAACGTATTAACAATTTACATACGGGGGGAACAAATATGGAAGAATCAGATGCAACAGAAGTATTTTTTTTAAAAAAAAATTAGACTCATTTTAAAGTAAGATTCAAATATTTAAATTAGAATGATGAATAACCCAGTCTAAAAGCAAAATTGAAAGTTACACTCCATTTGCATTTGCTATTTCGAATGTTGAAGAAATCCATCGAGTTTGTTTCAAAAAATTAAATCACCATTCGGGTTCGTTTCGCAAAGATATATAATTTTTCATTGTTTATTGAATTATTTTCTATACAGGAATTATAGAATTTTTGAGGCTAAAGAATTCGGTTTCCTTTAATCTCAAGTTTGTATATAGTTCCATACGCCTTAAATAACTTTTACGTATGAATTCACACTGCCAAAAGCAAAAACAAAAGCATTCTTTTAAAGAAAAGCTTCCAGTTTTCTAGCGGTCGGTAGAAATCTGAAATTGACCAAGTCGCCTGAAATGCCATGATTTATTGACTTCAAGAAGCCTTCCTTCCGCCCAGAAATATAAAAATAACAGAAAAATTGGTCTAGGAAAGACTTACACAAATAAAACGCGACTGAAATAAATTCTATCTATACTTAACGAAATAGAAAAATGAAGGAAAAAATTATTAAAGCGAAAAATTATTAAGCTTCTGTAAATGAATTATCCGACTCTAGTCCAGTAAATATTTTCTGCAATTTCATGATACGAATGAGTTTACAAAATGCAATGGATCATTTGTATAGGAATCAAGCATTTTTAGATACTTTGACTCATTAAAAAAACATGAAGAAAAAATGAAATAAGTTGACGAAAATTAAATTTTTTTTATTCATGTTAATATATTTTTTTTAAATAAAATAATTTTAATGAAAATTCTCTAGTTTATTTTTTTCTTATGTAATTATAGGGAATTTCAAAACACGTTTTTCATTGAAATTCAAAGTGAAATTTGCACGATTGTTCGAAATTGAGAACTATGATTTCTAAGACTAAATTTTCAATAGAAAATGTGTTTTCTTTATAATGCGGATTTATTCAAATACATTTTTTACTTATAATTTCTAAATTAATGCTAAATTTGAAAGAAATAGTTTTGTTCTTATGTTTAATTATAAAATTCTACACTCTCTACACCTGTGATAAGAGAGATAAATACAATTTATTCACATTCAATAGTTCACTCCACATGAGTCAATTACAGCCTTAAAACTCTTGAATTTGATTTCCACAAGTGTTTGTATGATGGACAGTGATATTTTCTCCTACTCGACTTCAAGAAGACATGCAACTGTTTTCATCGATATTGGACGTGTTGCTACACTTCATTCGGCTGTTCAAATCGCCCCAGAGGACTCCTATAGGATTTAACTCTCTTCCCTGGGTAGTTCAGTCTAGTCGGCCGAACCTATTATCTTCATACGAATAACATGGTAGACCACGTAACATGATAATTTCCTTATCATCCTGGAAATAACAATGATCCCGCTCTGAAATCGACACAGGGTAGAACGCACATCGTTGTCTGGAATAATGGAATAGAAGTTGGCATTGAGCTTGCCACGAGTTGGGATCAAGAATCCCTGTCCATACCTCGAGAACCATCGGCAGACCGTAATTCTCGCCTTCAAGTTTTACTGTAGACGCGATGTATTCTGGGAAAAATCGTTCTCCATGCGTATGCCAAACCCAAACTCTGTCATCCGACTGGGTAGAGATTGCATTTTGATTCATCACTCGAAAGAACTCACCTCCACTTATCTATGGTCCAGTTTCGAAGCGTCTTGCACCAACTCAGTTTAGCTGCATGATTGGATTTTTTTCCCCAAAAGTTTATGAGCTGTAGCTCGACCACATAGACCAAACAAATGTGCTTTCTCACGGATGGCATTTATCGAAAAAGCAATCTTGGATGAATTTTCGGAATACTAAACTATGTGGACGATTGATTTGGTGCCGTTTTGTTAATTTTCTTTGAACACTAATCGCCGTTCTCTGTTTCTTAGCTTTATTTGTTTGGCATTCCGAACCATCACCACTCACCTTCCGCTTCTTAATTACAGAATCCACTGTAAATTTTGGAATGTTTAACTTTCCAGTTGTGTCTCTTAAAGATCGACCGTTTCTATGATGCCCTATACTTACGCTTTTCTGGAAGTCAAATATCTCTGAATTTCATGGCATCTTACATGGAAATGTTGCCAACGCTGTGTCCTACACGGTATTTATATATAAAAGGCGTGACGTATATCAGGACCACGGATATCTCCATTTGAAGGGGCTTCCAAATAGTTGTTGATAGACATTATATATCATATATAATTATTCGTAGTGTATAAGAATTCATTCATAATTTCCTAGAATTCTGATATAAAATGAAGTATGAAGATGCAAAATTATATTACTCTTCTTTAATTTGTTAAATAAGATTGTGGTGCATAATTTTGACACATAATTACTTTTTCAGAAATATACTATCGAGATAACCATTTTTAAAAGTGAATACATTCAAATTATTCAAAAAATTGATTTATAAAAAATAGCATTTTATGAAAATCATTTTTTTCAGGAAATGAATCTTTTACGAAATGTATGCATAAACTATATAAATGTCTTATTTAAAAATTTATAAATCTGCTATCTATTAACAGTTTTATTTTTAAATGTATGAAACTAATTGATGTGTTGTTTAAATTTTTCATAACGAGCATAAGAACGGATATTGTTATAAAGCTTGAAAAATTATTTTCAATATTAAACCTAGTATACAGTCCCAATGCATACAATTTAATTGTTTTTTGAATAAATTAAACACAAAGTCATAGTTTGAATTGATATGCTTCAATTTGGTAAATTTTTCTGCCATAATTTGAACACATTAAGTGATTAAACGTATTTCTTATCGTAATATGAAGATCATCTACTGTAGCGTATCCGTTAAAAAATAAGGAGTCATGTTAAAAACAGGTATGATTACATTTCCAAAAAAATTAAGAATTTAAAACGGATAGTCTAACGGAAAAGAAATTCAAGGTTATTCCTAAAATCAGGACATGAATTTTAAGAGTAGATGAAGCAATATAACAGATATAATTTTTATAACTTAACAGTGGGAGCGGAATTTAAAAGAGACTTCTCCAGAGAATTAAAATCTGTAAATGAGGGTGAAGAGCTCCCTTTGACGGGTCAAATTTGAAACACTTCATTCAAAATCAATGTATTGTTTAGGTTCAAGCTCCGAAGGTAAATCAGACAGCCGATGGATGATAACTGAAACAGTAAAAAGTAATTTCCCAAATGTTAATTAACGTTTTTCACTTAAAAATATAAAAGAGTAAATTTTAAATATATATTCTTAATAATCGCATAATTAATTTCCTTACTGAAATTAATATTTGTTCTAAGAATTATATAACACGTTTTTTTAACCAATCAAAACCTTATTTAAAAAAAACTCATTTGTTAATTTGTATGCACTCGGACTTATTTTCAAGAGGAAGAGAAGAGAAGAACTAACATTTTAAAATTACATAAAACGTTCATAATTTTTTTATTTTCGTAAATTTTGTAATAAAAAATATTCAGATAATATAATATGAAATAAGAATTCGAGATCTAAAAATTAAGTCTAATCAGCATAAACATACAAATTAAGAAATAGTTACGCAGAATGTTCTCTCCTCCAGAACCAATGCATTAAAATCGACTAAAATTTTAATTAAAATTTCCCTTCTACAACTCATTTAGAGACGCCATTATCAATTAAAATTCGTGCAAAGGCAAATCGTTGATTTCACTTCCTTAGGTTGAACGAGAATAAAAATAAAAGGGTAAAATGGATGCGATTCCATTCGTAAAAAGAACATTAGTTTAAGACAATTATTTCTACCTCTAGCCTTATATTGTATTCTTTAAATAAGAAAGTTAATTTTAAAGTTGTGCTGAAAATTTATGAAAATTATGTAACTGAAAGAAATGAAATGAATAGTATCACTATAAAATGAGTCTTTCAATTTATTTGCTTAGATAAAGCTTGGATAGAATTACTTCAATGCAGAACTTTGTGATTACATAAAATTTTTTGGTTATATTAATTTTCTTGTAAAGCTTTTTTGTTAGTCCCATTTTTGAGACTTTATGTATGTCGGTTGAATTTTTTTCCTAAAGACATTCCATGACCTAAATAGAAGTGTTAAACAAAATAATTAAACTTATGTATACACATGTAAAAAAATCTAGTAGCATTTTTCGTTTGATTGTAAAGTATTTTCAGCAGATTACATAAAAAGTAACTTTGAAGCTCTTAAAAAAACAGGGGAATATTTTTTCTAATATTCTTTAAAATTTTAAGAAACTTTTTTTCTTATATTACGTTTAATGTACGATCTGTGTCCCTAAATGACATAACCCTAAGACTCAAAAAGTGAGTGTGAGGAAATTTAATGTATAACCTTTATAACAAAAACACAGGTACAAATATCAAACCTACCGAAGAAAAGTCGTTCTGAAAGTTAATCACTTTTTGCTTTGAACTTGATAATTCAAAAGTGCTATCAGCTAGATGTTTTGAAATTAACATACCGTCACGGAGAGTTACTTGGAGATTCCTGCAAATCCCTTAGATCAAAACCTATGTAGTGGGCGTATCCAACAGGCTCAAAAAGTTTATTTAACACTATACCATGGACCCACAGTCAACAAAAACACAGCCAAGGCGTACTAAGAAACAACCCCAATATAATACAGCAGTACATAAGCTGCAAATCGGTATTAAATAACCGTATCAGTACAAAGTGGTCCGCGAGACAAACTTTAAACAATTATTCATGTCCTTCAAAGGTCTTCTAATCATCACTCTCCATTCGCTTTAACTTAACTTGACTATACATGCGACTAGTTATTCAGCGCATGACTCGATGCTAACTTTAAACTTGTCGTGAACATTCGACACGGGACCCAATACCGGACTCACTTGTCGATGAAGCTCAAGTTGAATGCGCCACTAAATGACCGACTCCAGCCAGGTTCCTCGGCACTTTATAGCAGAACAAAGAAACTTGTAGAAACATCTGAATGACTCGTATTCTTACTCAGGCCCACATTCCTGAGGATTCTGGGATTATCTATTTTGTGGATAAGCTTGATGTCCGTCAACGATTGAGTATCCATGAGAGTTACCTGCAAAACTGTCTTAAGATGACGGATCCAACTAGGCTTACAAATAACATTACAAATTCGTGACAGAGTGACTTTTTTACCAGAAAAATAGAATTACCCTTAATGATGGAATGACGATTAATTTCTGAGCCATTACAAATGAGCTTATATTCGAATACTAAAAATATCTTAATTGAGGTTTAAAGAATCCTTTTAGTTCAAGGTTGTTCGTACTAATGAGTTTATCTTATAGAAAATCACGAAATTTAAAATTTTATGTAATCACATTTAACCACCCATATTTAATGAAATTATTGCACACTAATATTTTAAGCGAAAAATATATTCCTTTCCTTTGCGACACAAACTAACCAAATTATTAAGTCTTTTAGACCCTTCGACAATTACAATGAGAAATTAAAATTCATTGATGGACAAGCGAATCGTTCTCAACAATCCTTCTAACATTCTAAAATTTCAAAAGCTCGAAACTTCAACTCATTTATGTTTGGTAGCAAAAATGAACTTTTTTTTGTTTGGAATGTAAACTTGAATGAGTCAAAATAATTGCTCTAAATGTGGTAATATTAGTAATTAATAAATTTTAAATTATATTAGTAAATTAATATTAGTAAAGTAAAATTTATAAATTCTATAAAATTTTCATTTTTTATTTCCATTCGTTTTTTTTCTCAAATAACATAAAAAATCTTTTATTATTTCATTCAAATCACTTTTCCAAATGGAAATCCATGAAAGTGTAGAAATTAGATGATGGATGTCTGCAGTCTGAAATATAATTAGATGCAAAATTATTCATCTAATACAAAAATTTGTTTATTGCTATGAAAAATAAATATACGTATTTCTTTTAAATCGGGCTTCTTTGAAAAAATAATCTACATCTCTTAATCATTATGTAGGCGTTTTTAACAATTAAATTTGAAAAATAAATAAATAAAGCTTCAAAATGATGTACAATCTCGAATGGTGAGTCAGAGGCCCCATCGGAGTGCAAAGGGTTAATTTGTCGTTATTCATATTTGTGCCACTCGAAGGCATTTGAGTAAATTGAATGATCCGACAGCCATGGTAATAATAAGTTCAAACCATGATTGAGTCCTAAATACCATCTCAGGCCACTGTACTTTCCCTCCTTAGAAGATGCGCTTCATCAGCATCAGGAGGTAACTGGATCCTAAAGCTTTTATTACATTCACCAGGTTGATGAACATCAACCACCCTATTTAAAAGCTCTTATCCCAAAATTTTGAGGTGTTCTTCGGTCTGATTGTGTTTGTAGGTAATATTTCAAAATATGTTGTCGCCAAAACAAAAGAGAGTGACGCAAAGTTTTTATAAGGTAGTGTTCTATGAGAATCATTACATTAACGAGGAAATATTTAGAGTATTTCTGTCTTATGCCCGCGTTTATTCTTCTTCCACCATCCACAAAAATTGGGAATTTTTTTCGGAATTCCCCTTAAAGCAGTCAAATGGCACTTCATTCAGCTGGAAACATTTACGTTGAATATGCTTCAAGTATTTTAACGTGATGATACAACAAACCTTGTGCAATATTTGGAGGTCTGTGTACTAAAACTATACATATTTCATCTCTTTTAATACTTGTGATAATTTTCATTACAATTTTGAATGGATTGGTTGCTCTATGTGTGTCTCAATCACAAAGTTTGACCAGTCCCACACTCGCTTTACGCATCAATATCCTGTACTTCAGGGGTAAAAATTACAATTTCGCTCATTTTAATATTTTTTTAAATCTTACAGTGGGTTTTTGCACTATTCTATCATCTGGAGGAGTAAAGGGCTAAATTGAAAATTAAATAATTTCCTTCCATCCGAAAATAATTTACCACTCTCCTGATACTTCTTTTAAAAATTCTGATAATTTTTTATTTGTTATAACGAGTTTTATTTCCAGTCACAAAATGCTATGAACTCACCTATTAAACTGCATTCTAGAATTGAAAAGAATATTGAGTCTTCACTTCGAAGGGGAGAATGTTATAAATTAAATAAAAAAAAATGCTTTAAAAAATTAGATCTAGCAGTTTATGCTACAATTATCCTTCTTTGCATACATACATATAGGGTTGATTGTGTGTGATTGAATTCAAATAAATTCAGCTTGAGAAGGATGATAGTCTAATAATATATTCCAATAAGCAGAATGCAGAAGTTGAGAACCGTATTTTAGAACTAGAATCGGCTCGTTGAAATCCATTTTTCAAACATAAAAGTTACATCTTTCAACTATACTTTTATAACAAATAGCAATAAGGAATCGAGAATCATAAAATAACGGTTTCTACACTTTTTTTAAAAATTCAAAATAAATGAATTAATTATAATACTCTATCTTTTAAAAGAAAATGTAATTGTTTCTGTAAGACATTCATTTCGTCATTCACATAAAATAACGCGTTATTTTCGAACCCTTTGTTTGTGAGGTGGCGATATGCTTCAAAAAGCATTAAAAAGGGAATATTCTTGAAGAAACAGGGAGAATCTTTTCCCCTGTTTTAGTCATTCAGAGATAGTGTCCTCGGCAGATTGCAGAATTAATAATATTTATCATCCTTTATTAAGAGCTAGACGCCATTGGCAACCACTTGTTAGATAGGATTAATTTTTTTAAAAAAAATTGGTCGTTAAGATTTTTAATTAAATATTTTATATAAGATAGTCTTAGCGTTTCAGCAAAATATTTCTAAGTTTCAAACTTTTATATTTATATAATTCATATAACTTTAAAAGCTATATGTACTTTTGTTCCTTTTACTATACATTTCCTTTATTTTCTCTTAGTTCCATAAAATGCGTACAAAATGGATACATTCTGTTATTTCCAGCCTTTTAATAATGTAACCAAATTTCTAAAACATTGTTTAATTTGCCATTTTCTTCATCTTATTAGTATTTTATGCATAAATTATCCACAGATTCTTTACAGAATAAATTAAATGCATTGATAGGTTTGTGAAACAAAAACGAATACATTTTGCAAATTTAATTAGGATTTTTACTAAGAACTTTGTAACATACTTCAGAAATGAACAGCGGTAAGGGTCTGCTCGCATGCTCTCTCATACAGATACGTCTTTATGAGAGAGCATGCGAGGGACCTCAAATGCTTTGCAGGGCATTAATAATAAATCAAGATCAATACGAAGATCAATAACAAAGATCAATACGAATCATTTCTCTTCACATTGAATCCGGCATTTTAAACTGAATCTGTCACGCGCAATCGTAGGTTTTTTTTCCACGATTTACCCTCCAACTGATCATCCCGCGATTTCCTCGGGTTGGCATTCAGTCCATTTTCTATTGCATTTCACTTTCTTCGCAGGTTAGAGTGTTTATTTTTACGATTACAGATTTTCCTTATATCATATTATTAAAGTACAATCTGTAACATCATCTCACTTTATTAAAAAAAATGTTTGAATTCATTTTTTATCGTCTCATCTAAATACCGATTTTTTTAAAAATTACGCCACCAGAGGATTAATCCGAGGATTGTGATACATACAGAAGTATCCGAAAATCGAATTCGTATTTTCGACACCTTTTTGAGACAATTGCATCTGACACATCATTACAACCGCAGTTTCGAAATCACATAGAAAACGCCATATATTTAAATTATTGTACTTTTAAATTCTTGACTTTACTTGTATGTTAAGATATCGGTGCAGAGATAGCAAAATCAGACAACTGCATTAAAAATTTGTTAACAATGACATTAGTGAACTCGAAACATGTGCCAATAGATGAGCGAGGAAATCACTGCAATAGAAGATAACATCTCAGACTTAAATCTCCCAACAAACGGTCTTTATTCAAATGAAAAATGAATACTGATGAGGAATGCTATCTAGAGAAGAAACAAGAAAGATGTTGCTATAGATAAATTTTACAAGTTACAGAAGATGTCAAGTATAAAACTTTTATAAGTCTGTATAGATTTTACATTGATATACAAAAAAAAAATCCGCTTTTTATTACATATCTTTCATCCAAATAGGTATTTTTAAAGTTTCCTCTATTTAAGTATTAACTGCTTAGTTGTTGTTGTTGTCGTCTTGTCCCGCTTTTTAACAACATATGGAGGAGTCCAGTAGCTTCTAAGGGTGTGGACCCCTGAGAAGCCGAGGGCAGAAAACTAACTTCTAACTCACACACGTCACAAACCCTTTTTACGAAGAGGACATCTTCCATGCATTTCAATCATTCATCGACAGATCGTAATTTAGATCTGAAACAAAGAACGGTCATCTTTGACCCAGTATTCCCTCCATTGGTATTACACTCGACATGGAGGACTTTGTGAACATTACAGATTTAATGCGTTCCAGCTGCCACACAACCTAAAAAATACGAGTCCTACTAATCAGATTATCCTAAAATACGATCTACTAATCAGATTATCCCGGCCCAGCTTTATGGTTATTCAACTTTTAGTTCTAGTTATTTGTAAGAGTTTTGCAGTAGTGATCGCAAATATAGGAAACGATCTGCTGAATTAGTTTATTCTTCCAATTAATAAGTAATATCAATTAAAATATGCATCAATATTAACCTCCGAATGATCCATCATACCCAATTATATATTTGAACAGATAAGCACATTGATAGGGAAATAAGGAAAAGGTTAGAAATCAGGAAAAAAAATTGGTGATAGGTTGGTTGATAATGCAATTCACAGGTCAGCAATTCAATTTTTATTTGGATTCTGCAGCTTTAAAACAATTTTTATTGATTTGTAGGCAACTTCTCATCAATCGTATCAAATCATTGAATGTATAAACGAATATAGATTACTGAAAAAAACAGATGGCGTTTTTAAAAGTTGTAATGCTCTTTTTTTTTGTTCAATCCTAATATTAATTAAGTCGAATTTGTGAACAGAGAACCCTTCTGTCGATTCTTGGTGAAACTTACGAGATACGCCTCGTTTTACTCATCATATCTATTGATTGCATTTGCTCAGAGTAATGATGGGTGCAATGAATGTCCCCAATTCACATTCGCACTTGCAGTTGCGAAGCAAACGGTTATTGCGAGAAAATGTTTTGCCATAAAACCGCATTTTGATGGGCATTTTCTTTCATTGCATTATTGTGTGCCGCTTTTATTAGCTGCTCCGGCTGATTCTGCCTAATCCTGGGAGTCGTTTACGGTTTGATGATGGGCAACTTACTGAATCGACTCCAGGGGTCTTTCCTGTATTTTGATTATTTTGTTGCCAATTAAATCAATTCGTCGGTTTGAATAAAATTTCGTCCATAAAGAGGTTAAATAAAATACATAACTGCCTAATATTCACAGATTTTAATTTGAAATGAATATTTACTTATTTTAGAAACTTTCCTTTCTCTTCTTTTATGTTAAATGCAAAAATGGAATGGCGAGAAAAAAATAGACACAGTAAATGGGAAAATGCTTATGAGTCTTAAATATTTTACGCCACTTGGAATATCAGAAGAAATAAGCAAAAAATAATAAGATTGTATAAGCAAATAGTAAAGAAAAAAACTTTAAAAAAAAGCCTTTATCGGCGCATTAAAAAATAAAGATGATTATACTCAAAAAGCTGGAAGTCAAAATAAAAATTGTACAATAATAAAGTGTAGAAATTGGAAGATTTGTGATGCTTCAATTAATATCCTAAGAAATAATTAATATCGAACATTCATTAATTCTCAAGTATTCATTAAAATAAAAATGATTATTAAATGGGATTATGATATCAACATAACATAAGTATTTTCCTTTTAAATGCACTTATTAAAACGATTTTTTATGTTAGTTTTTACTATTTTTGAAATTCTATGCATTCTATTGAAATTCTATACATTTTTCTGTAAACTTCTTCTTATTAATAATATTAAAAGTTTATATTATTTTATTTTATTTGTCTTCTATTTTTATTGAATTCTATATAAACGTGTGTTTTTTATCTTTTAACCGTCTATCTGGCTCATTATGAGTAAACTGTTATTAATCCCCACATTCCATTCCTAAATTTTATATAGAACACAACATCAAGTCCTTCATCAACTCCCCAGGCCACATTCCCCATCAAATTCCGAACAACTATATGGATAGTCATCTGCTGTTTGAGTATAAAACAGTGGTTATGCATAACGTGATGAAACTGCTTACTGAGCCAGCTGGCTACAAACTAAGGAATCAGTGTTTCTTTCTGAAAACCTCATTTATAAACTATCATTTGAAAAGAAAGTTAGAGAGCATTAGCGTAAGTTAGATCTCTAGTATCTAGTAATTAGATCATGTAATTCATTTCACGTTTACATATCCTATTCTTAGCACATTTTTATACGTAATATAAGGGTTGATAACAAATAAATAAACAAGAAATTCATTCTTTTTTATTTTTAAGGTGTATTTTTGAGCTAAATAGTTAACACTTTTCAAAATCATTAAGTTATTTTTTTTTACTTGCCATGTAGCATGAGATTGGAAAACTGATTCCTGAATTTGATGCTAGATGGCGATAGGATAGAGCCACTTTGCCGTATCCGAACATTTATATAATTCTTGCTTCACTTGTTCTGAGTTAAAAAGTGGATAAAAAAGTTAATATATATATTAATTTTATTTAGTTTTCCACTAAAGGGGGGAGGGAATGAATAATACTTTAATGAAGCGGTGAAAAAAATAAGAAAACGCTAAACGTCTATTCTGATATTATTGACAATTTATTTTTCATGAAGGCGATTTATTTTTCCATCATAGTCTACGATATAAATCAAAAAATTTGCTGACGTTCCATTTTTTCCCAAACGACAAAATAAATGGAGGATATATATTTGATATATTTCTTTTCTTTAAATCTGAAAGAATCTGTCATAGACCAAAAACCATTTCTTCTCAATTATTAGATGAATGAGGACATTCTCTGACAAAATGAACAATGTGGTTGTCGAAGAATGTTGAAACCTGATGCATTTGAAATTATTATTTTGGATGGAAAACGATATAAATTTAATAATGGAATGAACTTATATCTTGAACTAATAAATGTTCTCCACATTTTGATCTGTTGCTTTATAATACTTGTATCAGTGTTAAAATCTCACAGGAATAATACAAAAGCAACAGAGGGTTAGTTTTCCGAGTTATATCTTTTTGGTATACTTCAATAATACGGAGCTTTGACGTTCGTATTGCAGGGAAGTGCGAGTTGCTTCTTCAAGCTGGTTTCGTTGCCATGCTCATAGACATAATTCCCAAGGTGTTTTTGCTGCATTCAAAAAAGTATGAAATGCAAAATTTACCGAAATTCGATGTCTATATCTTTTGGGGGAACGGGAGGGGATTTGTTATTTTGTTTGTTCTATCGATATACGAAAATACAAAATTCTGTGACATATATTCATAATTCCAAGATTTATGATTAAAGACAATTTTACAAAAATATATTTGAAATAATTTTCTACATTTTAACACATAATCTGTAATTATAAGACGATTTTAAAAAAGGACTCTTCCAGTTCAGAGAGCTACTGTAAAATCCGCCATCGAACAGAAAGAAAATATAGATTTCTCTTACCAAAAGGTGTACTGAAAATGAAATGTAAACTCATTCTCAACCATTTTCTACTCACATTTATTTTGCGAAGTTTGGAGCAACGCGTGAGGAAGTGAAATGGAGTAATAGGGAAGCTTAATGAGGAAATGTTAATTATACGAGCTTTCAAAACGGTCATTTACATAGGCTAAGAAGCAATTGAAGATAGTGCTGAAATCATTTTTAGCTGAAAACTATCTGATTATCGAAAAATTTTATGTTAAACATAGAAATAAAAAAATACAAGTTTCCGCTCTCTTCAAGATGATTTCTTATAGCATTTTCCTTTTCGGTTCTAATCCAATCAAAACTACCGCATTTTTCTATCCTCAAAAATAATATGGACAAAGCGATCTATGCATAACTCAATCACGAAGAACAATATTGTATTCTAACCTATAGTCGGTGGAGGGAAGTCCATTGGTAAGTCGCAGCAACTTCCCATTGGGCAAAGTTTCAGCATATTTTCAAGCCCGTTTAATAAGAATGAATATATGCTAAATTTGTTATTTTTAATAACAACTTCCGCATATATTTTGTTTGAGGTATGTTTATTTTTCTATTTACATCTTGTATCCTTCGATAGGGTAGCTTTCGTTAATCCTTGTGAAACATTGTATTGAGTGGTGTAAACAAATAAACGAAGCAGCTTGTGACGTTTATATCTTGATTTGTTTACATTTCAATATCGTTATTCGGGAGTTTGTAATAAGACTGGTTTCTGTGCCACATACTTTAGATATATATAATTATAGATTCTATTATATAATTTTTGAAGTGAAACATATACGATAACAAATTTTACCCCTCCAAAAATCTTATCATATATTCGACATGAAAATATATATTTGAAGTAGACATAAGTATTCCGTAATATTCAAGATCACGTTTTTTACTGCTCACATTACACCCACTTATGCTACCAACTCACCTTCTCCGCCTCAAGAGGAAATCGAAATTGCTTACAGACTGTCGCCTTCTACAAGACTGAGTGAGACGAGGGAAACAAAGAGAAAGTGCCGCGCACAAATATATAGAATTAGCAAGAACACTCACGAACATAAACACACTATGGATGAATACAGCCAAGATATATCCTTCCATCACAGGTCTGTAGTGCTTTGGAGATACATCAGGAGGACAGGCTGACAGTCCCCAAGGGAAGAAACTATCGGCTTAGCATAAATAAGTGTCCGGATCTAGACAACACTCCGAATTGTTTATATCAGACTAAAGAAGTGAGTAGTGTTCTGGATAATAACGGGAGATGCTCTATTTACCGAGCAACTAGGGAATAACTTACAATTATTCCACTTAATTATTCTAACTGTTTGGAAAATTAGAATAATAAAGTAGAATAATGAAATTATTCTAATTGTTTGGAATTAATGGCATTTAGTCAATGAGATCACCACAGAAACATCGATGACCAGGTATGCTGAAAAAGGATTTGATATTTGAGTAATATTTGATTAATTCTAAACATTAAATAAATATTTAGTTTATTTATTTATATACAATCGATGAGTTTAGTTATATTGTGCTTAATTCCTTAAACTAATTAAGCAACACTGAATTATTAGCAATGAGCAATATTATTACTGTATGAAATTATAGAATGAAAATGTCCTAAGGATCTCTTGCTATTATTAAATCAGTTTTGCCAACTTGTGTATAAAGTAAGTAGAGGAATCATTTGGTTGTTAAAGAAGCCTTTTCAACAAATAAAAATAAATAATTTCATAAATTTGTGCTTTTCCCTAAATTTATGCATTTCCATGATATTTTTAAATTTTTGTATATGAGTTTAGAATTAGCTATGATTTGAATTATAAAGTCGAATCTCAAATATATTTTTTACTTTTTACCTTTTAAATTACGGTGCGATAAAATTTCAAATATTTCAAAAGGGAATTTTAAGCCCGTTTAGACGGTACCTCGATTTCGAAGACGGCAGATCTAACTGGGCTCTCAAAAGCGGCTATATCAAAGGTTTTCGTAAGTTGGAATAAGAACCCATAATACTTCTCTAGAAGACGTGTGAGAAAACAGCTCATTTCTGCCTGACACGCAAAAATTGTGGTGTTGGGAAAGAAGATTGGGCTTCTGAGGATTGGAAATGGGTAATGTGGTCGGATGAATCACGCCACACCTTATTTTACCCTGATGGAAGACATTGAATTTGGCGAGAATCCCATTAAGCCATGAATCCAGCTTGTCTTATTCGCACTGTTCTAGGCGATGGAGAGAGTATCGTGATGTGGAGCATGTTCTGCTGGCATGGAAGTGGTGTGCTGGTGTTCCTCGAAGGTAAGCAAAAGGCCATGCGATACCTAGATATACTGGCAGAACAAGTGCATACTGCAGAGTTGCATTTTTATCTTGATGGTGACGGATACTTCATGGACGATAATGCAACTATACATCGTGCCAGAAGTGTTCAAAATTGGTTCACTAAGCATCAGTCTGACTTCCAACACATTCCCTGGCTACCACGTAGCCCGGATCTTAACCCCACAGAAAATGTGTGTGACATGTTGGAAAGACGCAACCGACAGCAATCTCCTCTTCCATCTCATTTACAAGATATAAAAGACCGCATAGCCAATGCATGGTATTATGTGGATGCAAATACAATCCAGAAGCTTGTAGGTTAGATGCCCAAAAGAATCAGAGAAATTATCCGGTCAAAAGGTGGTCCAATAAAATATTGATCTTCTAATTCATTAGCCAGTGAGTGTATTAGTGGAAGTGGTCTCCACAAAACATTCCCGTATACTCTCTAATAAAAGTGAATTTGTGTTTTCCCAACGGTCAAGAATTTGACACAGAATTGTATACGCAAACTGACGCCATTGCGTTTTAGAATGAGTGCATTCAAAAGATTTTTCAATTGCAGACTGGCAGTCGTGGAACTCCTTGTTGCATGCGGTTCAAAATTTTATAGCTATCTACATTGCAGATATAAAATCTGTAATCAGATTCTTATCCCTTCTGCGCCCTTCGTTTTGTACGAACTTATATTCACAAAACCAGATGGGCAGACTTCACCTGGCTGGATTTTGTTCAATATTTGGCAGATGTATGAAGAAATGACGTAAGATTAAAGTCTCTTATCATCGGTGCTCATAATTCAGACTGTTGCTAAAAATTAAACACCGATAAGAAAAAAGGATTGTATAAAAAAAACAGAAGTATTATTGCTACTGTTTACTAAATGAAACCCGACAGAATAAATTATTGTAGGAAATTGCGGTAGCATATACGACAATCGGATATTAAAATAATGAATAATCCATCCTTTCATCCACAATATAAATGGTATGAATAAAAACCTTCATAACAAGAGGTACTGTTTGCCTTCTGGAGCAGAGAATAAACTGCAACGTGATCCCGTGCAAAGAAGGACTACGCCTTATCTCGGAGCATTTTTGATTTTTATCATGTCAGAACATGATGCTGTTTTGGGGATGATGTTTTTGGCGTCAACAAAAATCCGTTGGTGAAAAATAAAAATTCTATTACCTGCACGAGCATCTCAAAAAATCAGCTTTTAATAAAGTATTGTTAGCGCATTTACAAAAGGTCTGATTTGAAAAAAAAAATAATTTAATGACTACAGCAAATAAAACCAAGAAAAATATTATTTTGAGCACGTGATTATATGAAATGAAGTAAATAGGAAATGTGATATTTTTTGTAAGAATAAATGCGAGACAAAGTTTTTGGGATCGTTTTGCAATACTAAAGTTACTAATTCAACGAAACAAATTAAAATGAATAAAAATATAGTTTAACTCGCACGAGCACGGGGTATATTCAATGTATCATGTTCTGCCATGATACATTGAAATATTCATAGCAGATTTCATTTTAATCTTTAAGAATTATTTTTTCAAACAGAACAATTCAGTAGTTTCTGATAGTGTATTCTTCACTATGCAAATTTAATATAATTATATATTTATTATCAAAATAGGGACTAACTGTTTGGTAAGAGATTGACTTCCATCCCTTGGGTTAGAAATTCAAACACCAGCCGAAGACTCTTGGTATATGTGGTGGCTGGCACCCTTTAAATCTGTAGTGGTCACAAAATCCTCCATGTCGAAAGTAATACCGCTGGGAGTACTAGGTCAGGGGTGATCGTTCTCTGTTCCAGATCTAAAATTACGATTTGCAGAAGAGTGAATGAAATGTATGAATGAAGTCCACCCGTAAAAAAAGTTTGTAGCGATTGTGAGCTAGAAGTCAGACTTCTGTCCTCGGGTGCTTAGGAGTTCTTACCCTGCGAAGCTACTGCAACCCTCCTGTCCTCTGTAAAGCAGAACACGACAACAACAACTATCAAAATTAAATTTCTGATTCAAGCTCTGTTGTTTTAAGAATGATTATCAAGCCAAAACAATCTATATTTATTATGAATGAAAGAGGAAATTAAACAAATTACTATAATCTGAAAAATCGAACTCATTTATGACAGGAGACGATATCCCAGTGGAATGGATCATGTCAATTGCACTATTACTTTAATGTCTCGAATGAGCATTTAAACCTGCAGGATAAATTTAGGGTTTATTTTAATATAAAAATTCTTTATGCATTTAACGAATCAAAAAGCATAACTGGCGTATCTGAAACTCTACTGAGCCCGAGAGAAGAATTTAATCGTGTTCTTTAGCAATAATTTTTATATTATTATAATTTTATATGTTTATAAGACACAAAATTTCTCGAATAATTCGATATTTTTGGTCTGACTGGTCAAGTGCTCACTATTGAATCAAAGGAAATAACACAGAGCCACTTGTGAAAACATATTGCAAAAATCCCTAAAATTTCATACTTCTTAAAAAATTGTTTTATTTACCCAATTCAGTAGGGTGGTATGGTAATTGCAAAGTTTGTTGATACGAAAGAACCTTAATCCTCTCAAAAACCATTCAAATATATAAAAAAGGTGCACAGAATGAAAGAAGATGTCCGCATGAAATTAAATACCGTAGTGTAAGGTTGGCTGGAAGAATGCCCGTTTCGAAGGGAGTTGGCTTAAAGAATGCTGATGACTAATTAAAGTTCGAACTCCGCCGGCCGAAGACTCTTCGTGTATATGGTGACTGGTGCATGTATAAATCTGTCGTAGCCACAACGACCCCTCCAAGTCAATATAATACCAGTGTGGGTACACACTGGTATTATCCCCGATACAGGATCAGAGGTGATCATTCTCTGATTCATTGTCTAAATTACAATATACGGATGAGTGTATGAAATGTATCTTCTTAATATTTATGCAATGAATAGCTTAACATTGAGCACTCATTCTTTAACTTTTTTCATTTGGCAAATAATATTATTTACCTCAAAAGAAATGTTCGCCTACCTACAACTGAATCTGTACAAATTTTGAACTCAAAAAACTCGTATGATGATTTGCTGGGACTAATTTTCTATCATCGGCCCATGTGTAACGTAATCATCGTCCCTTGGCCATTCTTAGGGTAGCTCACCAGTGAATGGTTTGCATGTCTCGTCATACAACACGCCTGTCAACAAAAATAAACAAAGGACTTTTTGTATTTCAACACTCATTTGCAGCAACTCATGGTTCCGCGTTCTACTGTTTCTAGTGAGAAGCAGATACCTCTAAAGAATTTTTCCTCTTTCCTTAAAGATTTTATTTTAGGATTTTTCTGCATAAAAATTTTAGAGATATAAATATCGGATGTGCGATTTCAATAAACAAAAGTTTATTTACTGTATTTTATATTTTTATCTCAGGTGAGTATTTTGCTGCTATATCAGCACTTTAACAGCAGAATATGTTCCATTCCTTTCTTTTTGATCCAGATGTAATTTTTTATTGCTAATAAGGCAATCTTTGTGCATCACAAAGTACAGCACAGGGGTTACAGAAATAAGTATAAACAACTATATACATAAATAAAAAAAGATTAAAAAAGATAAAAACAACAGGAAAAAATTAAGCAAATGAACAAAATAAAACTAACTAAAAACTTAATCAGCAAAAGCAATACATTTACAGAATTATTAAAAAAAACCGTTTAGTGGTCGACCCAAACATGAAGCGGAAGTGGAAACTCACTATTACAGGCACATCCACAATAAAATTTTTTTTCCATACAGTCAATTTGGAGCATTCATAAAGGAAGTGTTCGACATTTCGAACTCCAACCACGCTGCAAGAGTGCAGATCGTTGTTCGATAATCGAAATTCCTTAAGATAGTAATTGAAATAACCGTGGAAGTTTTGTTCTGGTAAAATCACTGAAGAAATGCTTGTACTTAAACCTTTGAGAAATTGTGGGGGGAAATAGAGAGAGTTAAAGGGACAGTTAATGAATCCCGGTGCAGCTCATTCCGTAAGAGAAGGGTCGTCTTGTGATTCTCATTGTGAATGTGTGAGGATCAATGATGTTTAGCTTTGTAGCTTGCTTTGTAGACCATTCGGTTCTTTCATTCCCTAAAATGCCAGAATTACCTCGGACTAAAAAACTCGGACTTCAAATGTAATAGTTGTGTTTTCTGATAGTGTTTTGAAATGTGTTAATCCTCCGAGATAACACGACTCAATATTCCACTACTTCATGAAAAGTGTCTTTTTTTATATATCTGAATTAACTTTAAAAAAAGGGTGATTAGTGACAGCATTGAGAATGATAAAATACATACCTAAATTTTTGTTTATGTTTTGAAGTAAATAAAAAAATCTAATAAGGGGACAAAATATTTAATTTTAATAACATCAACATATTACGTAGCGTTATAGCCATTAAAATGTGATTGAAAGATCATTCGTTTTAAGATAGAAATATGCTAAGGGAAACATTTTATTTTCGCTATGATTATTTTCAAAACTCTGTAGATAACTGTGTAATACAAAACACTAGCTTCCCTTTGAAAGGCTAGATAATTTCTCTACGATACCAATACTCCTCAAGAATTTTAACAAAAAATAGATTTATTAGTTTATTATGGTAGTGATAGATGAACCATTCTTATTACATGATAGACTTTAAGTTTTTGAACTAATGGCAATAAATGGAAAATTTTAGGAAAAATTCGAGCAAGTGCTTTTTTTTAAAAAAAAATCAATGGGCTACATTCTTTTAACTTTACAATATGTTTCGACATTTTCACAGACAATATTAATGGTTTTTTTTAACATTTTTATTCTAATTAATTTGACACTGACAAAAATATTCAGTTTTGGATTTGTGATCAATAGTCTTAAATGTGTTGTTATTATCGGTGAAATTAATTGAAGATATTCTTCTAAATGTTTCTTATTTTTAGACTATAATTTCAGAAGACGTATCTTCATTTCAATAACTATAAAGGCAGAAAACATTTCTAATTCTTAGGGCATTAAATGTTAATATTTCATAACAGTTCCGAGAATAGAAATGAAGAGGTTCTGTTGTAATTTCCCAGTCCAACAAGACATTATGACATAGAAATTCTTAAATGAAAATTTTTAAAAAAATGATACGTTATTTTTTCTTCAAAATTATTTTGCCACTCGGGATTATCAATTGGCACTTTTGTTTCGGAAACAATACTTTTATCATAAAAAATGTGGAAAAAAGGATCCAAAAGCAGCTTATAATAAGAAAATAAAAATACTTGAATGAACTAAAAAAGGCGCATTTCACTCGAAAGTTCAATAAACAAAGCAATTCTACTGTAGAACCATTTAAAGCACATCCATCACGTTCATCAAAGACCTGTATCTGTTTAAAAAAGCACAAAAGACGAAAATAATGTAAATGGTAATTGACTGGAGTTGTCCGATTCCTTCGCATCAATATTTCCAAAAAAAAAAACCCTTCCTTCTTTTATTTACTTTTAATCGTTTGGAAACAAGTATAAAGAAACTAATTTGGAGAAAAAAATCATCTAGTTTATTGGACACGGTTCCTGCATTAAGAACTTAGTGTCACCTGCGAAAGAAGTGTTCTTGATTAGTTTCATCGTTTCGATTTTTTTATTTATTCGTTCATTCGTTCGTTTCATTGCATGTTATTTGATCCTTGTTCTGTGGAAGTTCTTGGTAAGTAATTTGTTTTGTATTTCACTTTAACATTTCCCTTCTGATTTATAAGAAGTTTTTTTTTCTTCTATACCTATGACTATTAAATGGAAATAAAAAAAGACTTAGATTCGAACACAGTTTGTAATAACGGCCATTCGTTTCAAATAAGTAATTTTTATTTCGTTTTATTAACAACAGAGAAACAAAATGTAGAGCCTTATAAATATAAAACATCGCGTAGTTTAATGATTTATAAATCTAATATTGCTTGATTGGAATGTGTAATTTTGAAATGAAAATAAACTTTTATATAAGCAAAAAATTTAATATTTGTTGACAAAAGCACAGTTATGAGCTTTTTAAAAAAATTAGTTTCATTAGAATAAATTCGGGTTCACATCCTGCACTTTTCAAGTGCCTTTTGTTACTTTTATTATTTATTTATTTCCTCTTGAAATGACTGTTTACTTATTACTGTCGTAATATACAGTAGCTATGTAAAAATTTCAATTATTTTTTATTATATTTATTAATGTTCCTATTACTCTATTTTGTTATTATGTTCATATTATTCTATCTTTAATTACTCTTTCTTCAGGTACTGTATTACTTCCTCTCCCCATTAAGATAATTTGTGTTAGTTGGATTACAAAAAAACAGTAAAAATTACTGTAACAAATCGGTGTTCATAATACGTCAATATAATTTCTATTTTACCACATTGGATTTACATTGCTTTTTATTACCATGTTAGAACAGGATGTTGTTTTGGGATAACGGTTTTGGCTTCAGCAAAATTACGTTGGCGAAAAATTAAAATTTAATGACTACAGCAAATAAAACCCAGAAAAATGTCATTTTAAGCCCTTGATTATATGAAATGAAATAAATAGGAAATGCGATATTTTTTAAACAATAAATGTGGGACAAATTGTTTTTGATCGTTTGCAATGCTAAAGTGACTCATTCAATGAAACCATTGAAATGAATAAAAATTTAATTTAACTAGCATGAGCACGTGGTGCTTGGCCGTTTAAGAAATGATGTTCTGACATGATACATTGAAATATGCTTAGCGGATTTCATTTTAATTTTTTATTTAATATTGTAACCTTGAATAGGAATATAAGTGCAGTTCCTTAAAACAAAGAAAAGTACACCGTAGTACATGTGTTTGAAAATATTTTCATAAATATATTAAAATAAGTTTATACATAATAAGTACGAATATTTTTATAATTATATTAATATTATAATATGGAAGAATGTCAATTAGGTAAGTGTAGACATTTTTAATAAAATTTTATTTTAAAATCACAAACTATGAAATATTTTTAAAGATAAAATCAAAAAATACTTATGTGGCAAATTTTAAAGTTAATTATCTCTGGTTTTGCTTTTTTTGTGTCTGTATTTACATGCAGTATATCAACTTATAAACATTTCTTTGATAAAAAAAATCCTTCCAGTCTTTCTGCGGAAGGTAATCACCTTCCTACAGTTTCTCGCAGTCATCTAAGAGTTTAGCGGTTTATTCCCTGTTTTTGGCTAAGATAAATACGGCTTGGAGGATTCTACCTAAACATGACTGGTATCGTGCTGGGTGACCTGGACTCTCTTTGCACAGCATTTCCTCGAGACTTGCCCTGGCTGCCTTGTCTAAACTAATGACAGGCCATACTAAAAGTTTGGCCTTAAATGGAAAAAGGACAAGTTGTGCACATTGCCACTTTTCGGCTATCGCTTCCCCTTCTCACATCATCGATTGTATCGGTGCCTCCGAGAGATAACTGATGGATGAGGATGAGAGTTTTTTTTTTTCTTCTCTCTTTTTTAGTACTATATGGCATTTGGACTTGGTTCAGAATGTCTAGGCCAAGGGGATCAGCAACAAAATTAAACAAAATCTTCCATAAAGTATATTGTTGGCCTCATGAAAAGAATTCATTACTCTACATTAAAGCGAGATTAAAAATAGTACTAAATATGAAGACATTAAAAAATACAAAGTACGAAACTGGCTTTAATTATTAAGAGTTATTCATTCTCAAACTTTCATGTTCTTAAAAAATAGGAGCAATGGAACAAGATCCATTTGATAAGAAAAAAAGAAAGAAATTACAATAAAGAACGCCAGATTGTAGGGATCACAACAGCTCTTTTCTTAATATATAATTAAAAAGATAATTAACTTTATGTTCTTTCAGAATTCTGAAATATTACTGTACAATAAAATAGAAAAAACCCCTTTATTCGTTTATATTCAACGAAAAAATGATAAGTGAAGTATGTATCCAGGAATTTTTAAACAAATCTGTAAATTGAATACACTGAGATAAATGGGGACATTCAGTAAAAAAAAATACTATTGCAGATAGAGTTACATGTTCTTTGAAATGAAATCATTAAAGATAAATCGTCAATTGAATTTACCTACTATTGTATTTATGCATAACACTACTTTATAGATAAATATATTTATCTTAAGACATGTCATACGTCACAAGTTAGTACAGTTAGTTTTTTACTTTCTTTCTGTTTTACACACATTACATGTTTCGTACTTTTGTTTAAATTTTTAAATTTCGTTTTTGCAAAAAAATCAATTCTATAATCGGCTTTTTATTCGCTTTCAAATATACTTTTGACAACTTACAAATGGAATCACTTGGTAATAAGTTTAACAGGAAAAATCATTCCAAATTTTAACAATATTCATAACATTAAATTATAAATACATTTAGGAAAGAGCTAAAAACTATTTTTGTTTATTGTTTAACAAATAAAAGTGTATTTTTCAAAATACATATTACTAAATTTCCTAGTAATAATGTTGCATTGGCAGCATTTTTTGCTGATTAAAATTTACATCTAAAACAGTAAATAAAAAAGATTAAAATGAAATCTGCTATTTATGTATCTGTTTTAATGTACCATGTCAGAACATCATTTCTTGAACGGCCAAGCACTACGTGCTCGTACAAGTTAAATTATATTTTTGTTCATTTTAATTGTTTAGTTGAATCATTAACCTTAGTATTGCAAACGATCCAAAAAACTTTGTCATGCATTTAGTGTTTAAAAAAATATCCCATTTCCTATTTATTTCATTTCATATAATCGCGTGCCCAAAATGGCATTTTCTGGGTTTTATTTGCTGTAGTCATTAACTTATTTTTTCTAAATCAGAGCTTTTGCAAATTCAATGGCAACGCGTTATTAAAAGCTGATTTTTTGAGATGATCGTTCAGATAATAAAATGTTTATTTTTCGCCTACGGATTTTTGTTGACCCTAAAAACCTCATCCCAAGAACAACATCATGTTCTGACACGATAATTAATACAAAAAGAATAAAATTTTAAGAGTTAATAATAAATTTAAGAATTAAAAATAAATTATTTATTTCAAATTTCAGTCCGAAGGTCAAATGATTTTTTAACAGATTAATATCTTTTGTAGCCTTAGACTCAGGAACATAACAAATCGTACCTCAGAAATAATTCTATTCGGAATATTTACATTTTATTTATTCTATCAGAGAATAAATATTTTTAAAATTACCCTTCATCCGCCAAAGAGAAAAGAATGAGAGTGACTACAGAGTCATTCATTTTCACTTTCCGCGGAATGATCATTGAGATAAGAGGCGAGACCATCTTGAACTCGAATGGGCTGCCCATCGTCGTTCATCCAAGACAAACTCGGCTGCACTACATCCTCCTTCGACCTGCCCGGGAATCGTCGTGGGAATCATCTCTCACCTTTTGAAAGCAGGCTGACGACACCCCAGACTCTCTGTTCCCCTCAGGCTGTATCTAATTCTGGTGGAATCAGATTTCGGATGAGTGATTCCACTGTCGCACGACGATCGTTTTAAAAACCAACAGTTCAATACTAAATGAGATGGTCTCCCTAAAACTTTCTCTCATATTCTTTAGAAACAATGTTGGGCCGGAGATCTCTCCATATAGGATTAGCTTACGATAGCGTCAGTATATTAATATTTGGTTAGCAGTTTTGGAAAATCGAATGTTTGTTTTAGACGCGTTTTTCTCAACCAATTGAAACAAAAATTTGACAGAGAACTACATATGTGATTGAAAAAATCACATACTGAATTTGTTATTTGTAGGTGATAACGTTTATTTACTATCAATTTTCATGCTTCTGAAAGTACAGACTGACAGATGATCCATCCTTTATCGGATTTGGCTCAAAATGTAATGGGCAACTACAATGTCCATCTGAAATTTGCGTATCGAATTTTATTTATCTAGCTCTCTTGGTTTTGTAATTATGGTGTTAATTTATATTCGAATAATTAGACAGACAGACTTCCTCTACAAGAACTTTGTGCAAAAATTGAAAAAAAAATCTACACATTTACAGATTGATATGAAGATTATATAGCAAATTTCATCTATTTAGCATTTTTAAATTATGGGTTTTTTGTAGGAATGCAGACAGATGTAATGCCGAAAGTGTTTTCCGAACACAAGGATGTCTAAAATATGGAGATACGTCAAAATCTTCAGTTCTAATTTTTCGACAACTGCAATACTTTCTCTGTGCATTTTATACATGTAAGCCATTAGCCCCTGATTATATTGCATCATTGCCATCGATTGATATATTCATTAGATATTATATTCAATCATGAATGACACCTGATTATCTGTCCTCGGTAAAAAAAAACTATTTATGAATACGAACTGAGGATTTACTGTTCGGAAATGGAAACGATTGTTACAGAAAATGTTAAAAGTGAAAATACCGGGAAGCCATAAATTGCTTTTTTTTTTGCTGCAAAATCCTTTTCTCATGAAATATATTTCTTTATACCCTCTGTTGAAATATTTAAATGATTCCCAGTATTTAGATTTTAGGATGACCTCTTTTCAAAAGAGCACTCACTTTCAGTGAAATGTGAGAATAATGTTTGAAAATTTTTCTCCTATTTAAATTGGTTACTACTTTTTAAATTTCACATCTGTGTTCACTATGAATTTCCTTTTTCTAATTGTTAGATAATTTTTGGTTTGTTGTAGATAAACATGTTTTACATAACAAATGGAGATTGAATTCAACATTTAACTATGAATTCATTTTTTGAAATATTTCCTTGTGCTGCAGCTATCTCTTTTTAGCTATATTTAGTATCATCCTTTTAAATTTCCGTAAAGGAAAACTTTATGTGACATAGAAGGGAGTTTGATACTCAGACAAAAAAATACTTCTTGAAGAAAGTTTTACTGCCACTTTTCATAATTAAACCCTTCTCATGCACTGGTGGGTCTGAATTCAGAAAGGTTTAATGAATTTTTAAGTTAAATCAGTAACTAAGTGAAAGTATTGAAAAATTTATTGCAAAAACCATTTAATAAATGCTTTACTTTCTTAAATGTACTTAAAATTATTTTAAGAATTAAAACTATAACATATGTCTCAAATAGAATGTGTGTACTAATTAAAAAGTTAAGTAAATTTGCAAAGCAAGGAGTTGATAATCTATATAAAAAGTTTGTATTTATTAAAAGAAAAAAAATTTTAAAAAATGTCTCCCTAAAAGAAAGACCAAACTTGAAAAATTGAAATTATCTTCCAAAAAACAACTGATTCGATTTTGTGAAATGTCAGTTAAAAGGTAGAGGCTTTCCTTTTCAAATCTATTTTCAAAATAGATTTGAAAAGAAATTTTCTTTCGTCTGGATATCAGTGTTGAAAAATATCAAAGTTTTCAAGAATGAAAATTGATTTTGAATCCGCCGATACAAAATACTAGGGACATTGGATCAGCTTTTAGAATAATTTCTTGCCATGGCTATTCTGAGCTTTCGAATGCATGAATGCATTTTATACAGCGGTGTTTTCTGAGGTTGGAAATATGGCCTGGATATCTAAAAAGAGAGTTTTCTTACCATTCACAAACATGATTTTATTTGCTGAAAAGGATACAAATACGCTTACAAAAACCTTATCGAGAAGAAATTCTTTTTTTCATTCGATTGCTGTCATCCTGATTGCAATAAAATCAATCCAGGTGAATATTCGAGAATCAAATAGCAAATGGTAAAATACAAAACAGAGTTTTTATGAATCCGCAAAAAAAAATCTAATGGGCTGTATTACAGTCGTCAATTATTCCTTCTTTTCTGAAATTGATGTTGTAATGCAACTATCTCACTTATGAAAACGATAAAATCTCTTACAAATATTATAACATAAATCTAATCATTTTGAATGTGATCCTCGTCACTTTCTCGTATTCGATTTGCAGAGCAAATCCAAAAAAATCCAACTTTGTAATTTCGAGGAGTCTCCACATTTGAGACCACCCGGAAACCCAATAAGCTCAATTTCGACATCACACCTATCTGTCCGATGCAAGGACATTTCCGAAGCCCACTCGGGTAAGAGGACGAAATTTTGTATCCTGAGCACCCAACTTATAGATTTCTGTCAAACTTTCGGCAAAATCTATTCAGAGGAAATCTGTCTATATGATGTTTGTATAGAAGTTAACAAGATAGCTACAAAACAAAGACATCTAGATGGATAAATTCCGGGTAGAAATTTAATATCAGTACAGCAGACACATATCAAAATTTGTGCCAAATCCCACAAGGAATGGATGATCTGTAAGCCTGTACCTTTCAATATGTGAACGCGATAAATCAAAGGCGTAATGATTTTGATATTTCTTACTTGGCATGAGATATTATGATTACAAATGTAATTATGGGTCAAGTATTAGCTTCAATCGATTTGAAAAAATGCCTCTTATCGCATTTCGGATACTTATCTTCGCGTCAGGTTTAATTGGCAAAACCTTCACCAAGGATTACACGATAGATTCAGTAAAATTGCTAAATTCAATTCAAAGATTAATATTTCGAAACTGTTATATATCAGTGCTATAAAAGGAGGTGGTGTCTATCGATAGTAGAGTGCCTCAAAATAATAATTTAAAAAATTATACCTCAAAAAATGAAGATCAAAATTAGCTCGAACTAATTTATTATTGATGGGAAATTTTACATACTGAGAGAATCTCTTTTTATAACAGTAGTCTTACCATTTCCCATGAGCGGGCCTTTATTGAAGGGAGATGATGAGACGGGAGGAGAAGCGAGTGATTACAATGACGGATCAAGAAGAAAGCATTTCGATGCCATTCAAATTACGTTATATTAATGATAAATTGATATTGAATAAGAGAGCAAATGTCTCTAATTGTGTTTATTAACATGCCAAAAATAGGTAGTAAAAGGTTGCTTTACTGTAAATCCATTTTTGAAGTAAATTTCCATTGAAACACCAACCCTTATCCCATACCGAATTAGTAAAGAATTATTACAGTGCATTCGTCTGAAAGTTACAATTTCTATCAAAAAATCAGCTTTCAAAGTTTAAATTCATTTATTATGCATCAAACTTCAAAGTTGCACTGTTTCATAGATTTTATTCCAGTCAAAAATTAGTTTTCAAAGTTTAATGCCCATTATTTCATTTATTATGTATCACACTTTTAACCTGCCTTTTTCCTAGATTTTATTCCGTTCATCATAAGCTAAAAGAAAAAAAAATATTTAAAAGAATTTTAAAATTTATGAAAATCCCAATTGCGGAAATAAACGAACGCATTTTTGTCCTGTCAGTTCTTACAGAAAATATTTTGAAAGGTGACGTTCGCCATGCATTGCATTTTTAATGTTTTTCTTTTTCCTGAGAATACTTAATAGTTTCGTTTTGCCTGACTTTAAAAGTGCGCTACGATACGTTACCATTGCACCGGAAACTCCAAAAAATGAAACTCCCCTTCAATCAGGAATAGTGGTATCTGGCATACGATCATTCTTGAAGACTCTCAAGTGCTTCCCAGGAGTCTCCGAAACTGCCATCTTCTCCATTAACGCCGCTTTTTGTTTCTAAACCCTCCGACGACTGTCTTGTAGTACATTAAAGACTTTTACGGCGTCCATCATAACACGGAACCGTAAGCGACCACGTACTTGGCGATGGATATCGTTGTTAGCCAAGGGGCGAGAACAAAATGAGTTCCCAAGAAACGCTCCCCATTTGTCATTTGGCGTTTTATTCGAGTGCAATGATCTTATTTTTTCGTCTTGAGAAAGAAAACATTGGCCAAGGAGGAATGAAGAAAGACAGCATCGGAGAAGTACGTTAGGCGCCTTAAAAGTGCCAACTAGGAAAAAAAAACGTTTTCTTTAAAGGCTAAGGCAGCCGATACTTTCAAAGCTATTAAAAGACACAGATTTTTAAAATAGCTTCTTTTCCATCACAAAATGCATACCTGAAGATAAAATGCTATCTGTGTCTTAAATACTTAGTTTGAATTTAATTATATGTATGGTTATTTTGCTTTTACTATACAAATATTTATAAAACATTATACCAATGCACAAGAAAAGTCACACTTATTTATATCTAGAACTGAAATGAACTATATACATAGATGTTCCGCAGGTCTACCATTCATATCAACTTAACCTAACGATATGTAGAAAGAGGCTCAATTCTTTTCGCAAGAGAAAGTGTTTTTAAAGCAATATACTCGTAGAGAGTTCATTTTAAAAGGCGTGTAATCAGGATAGAACCTTATGGCATCATTAAAGATAAGCGACCACATAATCTCTGTTTTAAACAAGATTCAATTGCGCATCCGTAGTTTGTTAGTACAGTGAGATGTCGTCCAAAGAAATGAAGTTCATTGTAGAACAGCTTTCAAGCAGCTTTCAAATTTGTTTTAACTACGATAAATAGTAATATGAGATGTCAATAATTGATATTCCGTAGGATGAAATTCTAGATTCAATAAACAATCGTCAGATTTCTTAGATTTTTGTCTGTTGACCTAAGATTCGAAGGAACAAATTATATCATTCTGGACGATGCTGTCTAATTCAGTTTTACCTTCTATTTTTAAGTAATACGAGTTACGTCTCAGGTTGGCCCCTCGTGATTCTGAATCGTCGTCGACGCCTTTCTCGTATTTCTTTAACATGCAGACGCCCTCTCTTCACGGTTCAGAGTCTCTGCATAAAAAAAGGGTGTTCGTTCTTCGCTGCCGGATTCACCCCGCCGTCAACACATTTTAAAGCAGGTTAGAAACTGAATGATCGTTCGAATTAAATTTCAAGGATTCGGAGAGATCGTTAAAGAAGTTATTTTTAAAATTCAAAAATATATAATTAAAAAAGACAGAATGTTAGATTTCGGCAATGAATCTTTTTAAAGAAGCTCTGAAACCAGAAATGAGATCAGGTCAGCGATGTATGTAAGTTCCAGTGAAATGCTAATGGGTTGTGCGTTAGTCTATTACAAATCCTTATTTTTGAAGAAATTTATCAAAATAAATGTTAGAAAGTTCATTAATATGGTATAGATCGAGTTGTACGTAAATATGCACCAATTTGCTAAATGTTTTAAACCTACATTAATGACATTTACAGAACATAAACTTGTCGTCATGTCGTAATATTGCTGGTTTAACACCGAGTCAGTTGAGAAAGTCAACGAAGCTGATTTTTATCAATTAGAAAATAATTCGCCTTTTTTTTCAATATCTTAGGTTTATATAATCAAACGAAAATAACTTTATTTTACTTTAAAATTCAGAATTCCCTTCTTTCAAACACGAATTTTATTTCCTTACAGTTTTCCCCAAATTTTAATAATTTTTTTAGTGCAGATCATTATTTTTCATTCGCTATTGAAGTTCTCAATCATCCTGTGAGATTGTAGAGTAGGCTCTTCGCAATGTGGTGGTCAAATAAAGAAATTTACATTTCAAAAGTATTTAATTCTTAAAATGTGCTGATACTTTTGTTTCAAATCTAATTGAAGTATTTTTCAGTACGCATTTTTTGGTATGATTGTAATAAATTAAAATCCATTGCTTAGTACTAATATAAAAATTCAAATGACGAAACAAATTGTATTTTTTAACATAGATTTTCATATTGTCATTTTGTCTGCTGCCTTTGTGATTTGCTATGGACGACGCAATGGCTAATGCAGCTGGACTTGAAAATTATCACTTAACGATACTTCGGTCTAGATATTCGAATTTCTTTATTGCTTTGTCTTAATTCTTTTGAGGATAATATTCCGTAATTCTTTTTTAATTCATTTGTGAGACGGACATATCACAATTAATTCAGATGTGACCTTGGCACACATGCTTAAGGAAAGAAAAGAAACACCGCCTTCGGATAAATTGTCCTTACAGCATAGATATCTTAAAAGAATCTACGAGAGATTACTGTAGATAAAAATAATTCTTTTAGAATAGCAGCGGATTAACTGGATCGTTCAAAGAAGAAGCACACTGTTAACAAATAAAAAACATAGCAATGAATATTATATAAACTTCGAATACAATTACTATGTATTTATACCGAAGGATACAAATGATGCGATTATATTCTTGAGATACGAAAAAATTAACTAAACGCTGGAATCGGGTTTCATTTACCTTTTCAAGGCAAAGAAGAATCAGACAATCGAATTTCAGCGGACAGTCGTTGAATTCGATGCGGCTTCTTTGGCTAATCATCATCACCAAATTTGATCTGTCAAAAAAGGTCATAAATAAAACTCCTCTTTTATAAATCAAAATCTTAAATAGAGGGTACTCGATGATAACTATAGATCACATTTTACGAGACTTTTAACCGTAACCCAACGCCCTGATCGACCATCCGTCAACGCCCCCCCGCCCCTTCAGCTCCCCACTTCGGGCTATTAAAAGAAAATTACATCTTTTAGAAGCTGTAAACTACGGCGGAGTCTGTGCGCTGCCGTGAAAAGGGTTTAACAGGATTACCTGGAAGTTGTTTACGGCCGCGTAAATCTAGGGCCCCGTCCGCTGGCCCGACTCTCCTCCAGTCGCTGCCATCGCCCTCCGAAGGGTTCCTTTAATTTTCTTTTCCTTCCCGATTTCACTCCCCTCGCCCTCCTCCTTACATGCGAGATGAGATTTCGGTTTGGGTCGAAAAGTTGCTATTTTATGACGAAATTCCACATGCGAGGTTCTCTTAGCTTCAATTTGTGCGAAGGCGTCTCTGGTTATTTTTAATGTGTGCCACAGTTGGCGGAAGTTTCTTGCGGCTCAGGTAATTTAGATGTTGAATCGATTGCCTAACCGGTTCTCTTGAGTAAAAGTACGCCTGTAGTACCCCTTTTGTAGAAGAATGCACAAAACTTATGCGCAACGCACAAAATTTAATATTCAGAAGATATCAACTAAGTATTGCAACTGGTACCAATTTTATGTAGTTTTAAATTAAAAAGTATATATTGAATGCTTTTTTGAACCTCCTCACAATGAGCCAACAAATAAGCGAAGGTTGATCATCGATTGGCCCTGTACCTCCTCATTCACAAAATGCCAGCCGGGGTGGTTTTTCTCAATATCCTCATTGACTATTTAAAAAAGGGCCCCTTCCACCCTCATGAAATTGGGAATGTTGGTCAAAGTCCTGAACACCATGTGTCTGAAATTGTTACTCCAGAGTCTCACGCAGGAAGGCTGTGTTCGGCGTAGTAAAATAGAGAACTTAGCCGCACGGCAGTGGCAAACAATAATTACGAAATATCTGTCTTTTGAGATTCATCGCTGATTTGAACAAAAGTCACAAGTTATCGGAAGCCTCAATAGGCATTATAATGGCCTCTTTTATGCGAACACGCATTTTGAGTTTAAAACCAAATTAAAAAAATATTTAAATGAATTTTGCAATGCAAATTTAATGTATCATGTCAGAACATCATTTCTTAAACTGACAAGCACCACATGTTCGGGCTAGTTAAACTACATTTTTATTCGTTTTAATTATTTCTTTGAAAATGTCATTTTAGTATTGCAAACGGTCCAAACAAGTTTGTCTCTTATTTACTGTTTAAAAAAAATATCACATTTCCTATTTATTTCATTTCATATTATCACGTGCTCAAAATGAAATTTTTCTAGGTTTTATTTGCTGTAATGAACTTATTTTTTTAAAAAAATCAGAGCTTTTGTAAATGCAATGGCAACACACTATTAAAAGCTGATTTTTTGAGATGCTCACGGAGATAATAATAAAATTTTTATTTTTCACCTACAGATTTTTGTAGAAGCCAAAAACCTCATCCCAAAAATAACATCAAGTTCTGACATGATAATAAACAGAGAATTAATGAAGTCACAAGTCCAGATAACAAATTTCATTTTATAATTGATCGACGTTTTCTTAATCATTAAGATTACATGCATGCGAAAAATTAGACCTACAGGCTGCCAACCTCTTATAGGTTTAATTCCAAAATGTATTGCCGATCTACAATTTAGAGGGTAAATCAGTGACATGTGGTATTATCCTGCTTTTTTCACTTTTGTTGTTATCACGGAAACTTTTATTCAGAAGGACAAACGATCTCTGAATAGATTCTTCTTAAAATCTGGTTTAGGACTTTATACCAAATTTCATCCGTCTAGCGGATAGCGTTTTTGACTCATCTTTGTCATAGGCAGACTGAAAAAAAAAATGAACGTACTTTCCGAACTTACTGAGTTCTAAAACGTGGAAATTCGTCAAAATCCCTTTCATCTCCTCAGCTCTTCACGTTTGCGGCTACCGAGCTCATTCAGAATTTGATAGAAATCTACAAATTTTGTCGTAGTTTCTTGTATACCTATTCATCCTTCTAATTCAAAACGTTTTCCATTTATTGTATTCACTCTCCAACGTAATTCCAAAAATTTGTTTTCAGGTGGCTCAGAAATGTGAATATATATCAGCATCAGAGTACGAATTTTTTTGATGATTACAATAATTTTGTATAATTTATATGCAAAAGATTAAAAATGATTGTGTTTTTGTTTCTGTAGATACGAATATGTAAAATAAATTACCATTTTCTTTGATTTTTTTTCTAAAAAGGGTAAGAATCAATTAAAAGATTGCAATAGCGTGAGGCTAGCTGTTCGTCGTAGGGCCTACTTAATGGTTATTCTGATGAAGATTGAAGGCCGTTTTATTTATTTAGTTTGATTCGCTACCTTAAAGTAAAACTGTGTATTAAAATAAGACAAAAATAAACCACTCTCTTCACATAAAAATTACAAAACTTTAAAAATAAATGTGTTTAGTAATATTTAAATTTATTTCTCGCGGAAAAGTCAAAGTGGTGGCAATTTACAGACGCAGACTTCATTCATATCGTTGTATACTCCTTTAAGGTAGTTGAGAGTAAAAAAGTAGGATCGATCGCAAGTTCGATTTTTCTGGAAGTTGCTGTTTGTGTGATAAAATCCAATAAATATAATGCCGTTTGATTTTAAAATCATATTCTATTATTCGCAACTCATTTACAAATTTCTTGAGAAACACTTACAGTTCGAATGAATGCTGCTTGAAGTCGCGACAGTGCAGTTACTAAGTATGCAAAAAGACATCAGAGAAAACTTACGTTTGCGTATTACGAAGTGCGATAATTAAAGGAAGTTATATTTACTTTTTAAAAAAAATTAAGTCATTTCCTACTTAGGCCAAGAAAGAAAAATTTTATTTTAGTTAATTTTTACTAATAAATTACTAACTAATATAAATAATTTATCAAAAAATGATTGATTTCCGAAAGAATTGAAGTCGCATTCTTCACCTTCGCGCGAAAAATAATGAAATGCTTTTTACCTATTGAGTTATTGTCTGTTGATTTCAGTTTGCATTATAAACTGCTGAAATCTTTAAAATATTAAAAATTAGTTGAATTTAATTAAAAAAATAATATTTGAAAAAACACAAAATGTCATCCACTGTATTTAAAAAATGTACTTGAATGGTTGAATAAAAAGTATTTTATTAACGATTTATTTGAACGATATATATATATATATATTGGAAAAGTGCGAACTAATAGTAAAAATTGAAATAAGAATTCCCGTCCCACATATTATATA
>JAOUZG010015456.1:1799947-1820773 GCA_026289955.1 Argiope argentata | reverse complement strand
ATATATATATATATATATATATATATATATACGTTTTTAACGTAGCGGTTTCGGATTGAATGGACTTTACTTGAGGACAGCACAAACAAATTTATTTACAACTATTTACATAGATATACATGATAAAGTAACAGATATATACATGATAAAGTAAAACTTCAAATAAACAGAATCCAGTAGACAACGGTCACTTACAGCGCAAATGCAAACTTTACGCACAATAAAAACAGACTGATAAACAGCTATCGCATAGCACAGTAAGCAGTAAGTCACAGCGAGCTCAATTATACAACGTCAACAGCGTAATACGTAAGCGTAAATACAACCCACAAATAACAAAGGAGAAATATAATCCTCTAGTCCAGCGAGTCGCTTCTCTTCCGAGAGGAAACTCACTGCCGAAACTACGGCAACTCGTCCCTTATACAACCGAGCCAGCGAGAGCCGAAAACACGAGGGGTTTCATGAAAGATCCGGCATCGAACAGACTATTCCTTTCGCCAAACCAACCCGGCAGGCGTGAAACTCCACGTCAAACGTTGCCAATCGCTTTCTCCTTCCACGCGTTTTCGCCCGCTTGTAACTAAATTCTTTCTACTAAATTTCTCTTTTTCTAATTTCAAGATACTCTATGTTTTAAAAAAAATCAAACGAGAAGCAATCAGTTTAGTAGCATAAACATCGCAGAGTCAAAGTTGCTGTAAATGAGTACGAAAGTGCGTAATGAGAAATGTAGGAGAACATTAAATTTAGAATTTTATTAATTTAATATTTTTAGAATTAGTTATAAAATTTTTAACAAAAGCATCGAAACTACAGAATTACTAATTTTAATCAGTTAAATTCCAAATGAAATGTTTTGATTTATGCTGTCGTTTTCAACAAATTACGTAAATGTTTATGAACAGTAAAAAAGTAATAAAAGCTCAATTGAATTAATATTATTTCAATACACTTATTTATGTGGAAAAATTTATGGAGAAACTTACATTTATCATAAATTACCTTTTGGGTTTTATACTAAGATTTCAGGCCAAAGAAAAAAATTCCACTCAGAAAAACGTTTTAAATCTAAAGTTTTAAATTTCTGAACTATATTTTGGATTTTATTTCCTCATTTTAATAATTATTTCCGACAAATCAATGGACTCTTTGTAACAGTACCTGCGTAGATGAAGAAATCGGCGCCTCGTTAAAATGCAATGCGCAGAAAAATTATTTTTCTCTATTAAGATAGGTATAGTATTGTTCCTTTAATTTAACTCGGAGAATTCACTTCAATTTCTAAAAGGAATTCGGTTAGTTTTAAATTTTTTGTGCAAAAGATCATCATCAATATAAGGTGCGCGAAGACACCCCTGGCCAAATGCTTGTCCAGCGGTAGAGATAAGATTACTTCAAAATAAATAATAAAATATCTTTTTATTAGCAATGTTGCCCATCTCATTTCGATCTTGTTGCCTGGTTTTTAATGTGTGCACAATCGGTAAAATAATCTTCTAAAAATATTTCGGTGAATTGAAACTTAATTTCTAAAGTGGTGAACTATTTCAAATAAGCGTTTCAGAAAACAAGATCATTTCCTTCTGTTGCCAGTAGAAGCTGAAATGGACGAAACTTACAACAGAAACAAAAATACGAGAGCTACATCTAGTATACCTTTATGCTAATTTAAATAGTCTTGAAATTCTATTATAACTAATGCAATTTATCTCCACATTTTAGAGTCATTTGCATGATAGGAGGATCACGAAGAGAAGAAAAAAATGCATTCATCATTTAATATGATATCTACGAATTTCTCACAAGATTTCAGTATTATCTGCGCAAGCAACGCACCGACCTGGCCAGAAACCAGACTCACTCCGTTCGAGACTGTGTGCAAGTGCTTCGGAATGGGGACCGAGAAATGGTGCCGTTAAATCTTCAAACATGATGAAGTTGATTTGTGAAGTAATTGAAGTTTCGAAATGACAGAATGATAAATGTGCCAATTCAGCTGGTATTGATGTTGAAATTTTACAGAAGGCCTATTTTAGCGTCCCCATAGTTTTCATTAGGATGGTTTATTGCAACGTTTACAAAATGCTTCAATGAATTCCAGAACTTCAAATGTAGAAAAGTTTCAATAAATGAGGCTAGGCATTTTGTATTTCAAATTTTTGTCCCAGATAGAAGCAATATCAGAGCTTCACTCCAATATTTAACAACGTATCTGAAAATGAGATGATTTTATTCATATTCAGATCATTAATGTTAGTATAAAAATAATATTTAATTTTTATTAATTCATTCTATTGTTTTAATGAATGTTAATAATTCAGAATATAAATACATAGAAAGCTATTTTTCTTTATATGATGAATTTTCCTTTCATTAATTCAAACTCTAAAACAACTAGACATTCCAAATAGATAAGTACGCCAATCTAATGTATAGATTGGTAAATACTGGTGTATTCTCTGTTCCTACACTTTTAGATTATACAAACGGTTCAAAACAGAGAAATGCGAAACATCTTGCGCATGCAAGAAACTTCCAATATCTTGAAACCAGACCTAAAAAAACCGAGTTACAGTGCGGAAACTTTAATTGCTTTATTAGAACTAATTGTCCTTCATATATTCGTCACATTAATACACAAGTCTTATGTATGCTTGAATTCGCAATATTCGAAGGCTGCTACCAAGCTATTTATGAAAAACAAAAAATAAAAATTTGTTTACCCTGAAATTTTTAAAAGCCTTTGTCTTCCTCCGGATAAAATCTCATTACCTGAAATAAAAGACGACGAAGCGCGTGTTTAAGATCCTCTTTTTATAAATAAATCGATGAAAATGCGCGTGAATTTTTTAAAAGGGAAGATGCGGCTTTCGGTATTGGATTTTCAATACTTCGGTGGTGCGAACGTTTTTCCTTTATTTTCAAAGAAAGTCTCGCCTAAAAGCAGAGTTAAGGAGTTACGCGGAAGCAAACTTTTGCATCGCAAGTCGTGAGATAAATTTTTCATCACGAACATTTGGTGGAATATGCGTCAGTCTTCACTTTTCTCTAAATCGAGCGTATCAAAATTCCGAGAGAAAAATTGTAATGGATGATTTGAAATTTGCGAGATATTTTCATAGATCCGACTTCTGTTTTTTGCTAACAAAGTTATATAGAAGTAGAAGAGCTCCTGTCTTGAGAGTGCAAAGGGAGGCGATGGGGATCGGTTTAGTTATATTCAATTCCTTCCTTAAAGTAACACTAGAGCCATTTTTGGACGGATCTCTCCATGGTCAGATGACGAAGACGATATCTGAACTGGCACCCCCTATCTAAACCTCTGTGGAACACAAGCAGGAGGGCATTTGACCAGGACGACTTTAACACACACCAGGCCCTCTGCAAGGGAGCTCTTTGATGAAATGGGAACACGAAGCTGAGATCTTACCGCCAGTCTACCGCGTCCCTAAGCAAAGAGATAACCAATGTCCGAGTTGCATGACAGGCATAAATGTGCGCTTCAGTTTTTATGATTGCTACTCAATGCTATGAAATCATGTCTATTTTCCCATCTGGAAAGTATGCAGTGATAACAACATAGGAATAAAATTCTTAGAGTGGACTAGCATGATGGGAATACTTATTCCACTCCATCGAAAATACTTATTCCGTTTCATCATTTTTTTAAAAAGTCCAGTTCTTATTCATTCCACATTTTTTATAATTATTCATTATGTTAAATGTTAATTTGTGTAGATTTGTATTTTGTAAAGATAATACTTTTCTTGAATTTGTCAATCATTTGACAGAGAATAATAATAATAACATAGATTCTTGTTATAATACTTATTTCTCGTAAAAATTGTTATGTTTTCAAAGTGAATTAAATGAACAACTTTTCAATAGTTAATTCAAAAATTACTTGCATTTAACAAAAATATTTTAGTGAATTAAAAAAGGGAAAAAGGAATTATATGTCTTCGATACCGTTCTCATCCAGAGATTTCAATTATATTTTTTTAAGCCGAAGGAAGAAAAATATTTCAGAATTCCAATGGAAAAGAAACGTATACAACTGAGAGGGAGAGTAAATTGAAACGCCTTATTTGGCACCCGGACGTGAAATGTCTCCATTACGAGACTTCACAGCCGTAAATGAATATACGCATGTAGCGATCTCCATTTACTAAAAGATGTGCTCGTCTATCAGAGATGCTGGGTTGTTAACACTTTTCAGATATTATTTTCACAAATTAATTACTATAAGTTGCAGTAAAAATATTCTCGTAGGAGTGATTAAAAAATTATAAGAGTCATATCACAACTCATTATTTTTTGCTACAATCCAGTACAAAAATACAAAGTGTCTTATCATATAACTACAGAATTTTCAGGAACAGTCAAATGGAAATTAATCATTACAACCAGATTGAAAAAAATGTTAATCTACTACAAAAAATGCATTGTCAAATATAGAAAACAAAATGCCGAATAGAAGAATTAGAATAACTCAGTGCTATCTATTTGCGTCTCCATAAGCATTTAGAGGGTCTAAATGTGGGATTTACATAGTAAGCGCTTTCTAGGTCTTTCATAGTCAAATCTAATTGTTATTCACGCTCCTGTTCATTATTCGTGTACTTTATAGCCAAGATATCAGTAGATTTTGTTTCCTAAATCTACAAATCTTTTTTAATGGTAACTCAGGAAGCTTTTGATAAGGAAGACAAATAAGATTCTCCCTCCACTCCACACAATTTTAAAATCCATGAGATCAGGATAATTTATGATCATCTGATTACAGAACTTTAAGATTTAAGATTTTTCTGTTATCAACCAGGTATATCTTGTGCAATGGTATACCAGGTATGCCGTTTTTTAAACTGTTTCAACAGTTTAGGCTTTTTTTAGTAAAAAGATGATTTATCTCGCAGGATCAAGTATTCACAAATGACACGCTCTTATGAAAAAAATTAGTTTTTTTTTCCTCAAATCTTTCTCCGTCTAGTGATTTTTCAGCTATGCAATCTTATGATCCTAAAATTTAAGGCTATTGCTTATAGCTATCATATACATAACATAACATAACATATTCAATCAATTGCATGCGTAAAAGTTAATCTTAAAGGAGAAAGCTATAAAATAGGTCATTACAAATCTTTCTGTGAAGAATAAATGTTTAATTTATTTTTTTCCTGTAAGTCAACTGTTTGCGAAACAGTTTATTCTTAAAACTTTTAAATATTTCCTGATTTTTACGATATCGAATCTCATGAAGTTGACTGATGGGGATCAGTTATTTCATCAATCAGTTAGTAAGATAATAAATTATTTCATCAGTAAGGAAAAGGGTACTGCATGAATACAAACCTACGAATAGCTCAAAAGAATGTAGATTGATAGTTAAAATGACACGGAAAAAATTCCTTTCACACTGATTCTCCTCTTATGCATGTTATGTTTTTTGGTATGCAATCTGGAAATGTGATATTTCAGGTAAACAAATTTTTTTAGTTAATTTTGTATGCAGAAAGTTTCCCTTGAATATTATATTTTGAGCGTGAAGTCATTAATGTATCAAATAATTGGACATGATAACTTTACTTACGAAATATAATGTTCAAATGTGTGTACTTTTTTGTTCCGTGATTTTAAAACCATTTAAGAACTATACAGTTTTTACATACGTTGGCAAATTAAAAAAATATTTAAGAGATAATGATGCATAGAATATATTTTAATAGTTAAAGTATTTAACTTCTTCGTGTAAGGTAAATATTTTATAATAAATTGGGCAAATGAGTCTTTCGCAATCGCATCTCGAACTATCGAGAACACTTGGAAAATGCAAGTGAAAAAGATAAAATGAATTGTCGTTGAATTTAAATCTCGGCTTTCCTTTCAAACGTCATAAGCGATTTTCTATCATTTCGATGAGAAAATTAATAATTAGAGAAAGTTTTGTCAAAATCAATCGGGAAAGAACGAAGCCACTTTTTATCATTTTGGCATTCTTCTTGTCAAGACTTCTTTTTTTTTATCATGAGGATTCTTTCGAAAAAAATTATCCTTTAGAATTGTATAGCTTGTGACGCCTATTCTAATTTAATTTTAAGCCTAATATAATTTTACAAATATAAAAAATGATGTTTTTCAAAATAGGATGTGTTTTTTTTAATTCCACATTCAATTTCAATTTCAGATCCAGAACTTGGTTTTGAAAAAACCCAACAAAGACTATTTTTAACATTCCACACGTTTGTTTTAAAGTTACACCGCAAGAGTTCCTCTGAATAATTTGTAAGAAAATTAACTTAACAGTGGAAGTTAAAATAAGCATTTACTTTTCTAGTCTAGCCAAAAGTTAATTTTTCTAAGGAAATATTTGTTATCCTTTGTCAAAATGTTTGGCACGTTTTGTTACCTCTAAGAAAAATTTTTTTTAAACATCGGGATATAAAATGATGATAAAACATTTTTCCACCAAGTTTTATTCATGACACTTTTTTAAATGGTACCCAATCTGTAACAAAATTAAAAGTCACGTTTTTTCGATAAATTATATTTTTTTAAATAAAATAATTTGACAAAGGATATCATAATGTGAAGACTGGGAAAAACTGTTACGATGTCCTTATCTTTCGCAATTATTATACACTTATTTTGGGGTGCCAAATAAAGTATCAAACAATTGATTCTATGAAATTTGTTTTGTTTCTGCTGTTCCGAATGCATCTGTGGAAAAGATATTTCAAAGAGTGTAAGCATTGTAACCACCATCGCATTTTGTTCGAAAAGAGGGTTCGGCAGTTCATTTTGTGATGTTTCAGTAACTGAAGAAACACCACGAAATCTATCGCATAACTGAGATAATTTCAGACACTTTTAATCCAAATAAGTATCACCTATTTTATACAGTTCCAAAAAAATGTACTGCAGTGAGATGGCTTTTAAAGATTGAATTTTAGAGTTAGAGTAGGAAACACTAGTCTTAATAGAAAAAGTGTCTAAATTTCCTATCATCGATTTCTATAGCTTCAATATAAATTTTAATTCCTATAGCTTTAAATTAAAATTCTGTTTTCAAGAGAGCATATATTCCATATTTAACTGGATCAACACCTCCTTCAGAAAAACTCAGTTCTGAGTCATTGGAAGCAACATACTACAAACTGCAAGAGCTGAATTTTCGCTAATTACTGCTGTTGATTAAATAAAGTTTGCCTCCAATATGTCAAAGAAATTTTATAAAAGTCTGAAAGGTGTGTTGCCATTACGAATAATAATTTTAATTCTTACTTCAATATAAATATAATAACTAATTTAATACAGTTTTTTTTCATGTACAGGCAATAAATATTTGTAAAATGCTAGCACTTCTGCATAGCTTTAGAATTTTCAAAAATTTCTGTTAGCTAACATTAAATCAATGCATGTATTTCAGAGATGCAATTGTTAAGCTGAAATAATTATCGATCATTTGTTAATATAATTATATCTTTAAATGCACTTCAGAAAATTCTGCACTACAAAATATGAAGCCCTTCAGTATTCTGTTAAGCGAAAAAAAGAAAAGAAAAGAGAAAAGAATTCGATTCTTACTCCTTGGATGTCCCGCCCACTCTGCCGCTTTATCTGCTAATGGCGCGTCTTGGAGACACCTGAAAACGAAACTAACGATTATTAAAGGTTGCTTGCTTTTTGGAAACAGAAAGCTAAATTTAAATAAGGAATGCTTAAACAAATGATTATTTGAAAGACAAAAGATAAAATAAACACATACAGCAAAGTTTAGGAAATTTAAAAGACATGAGATAATTACCCCGCTTTTCATACAACTGGTCCGATTGAAATAAAATATGTTTTTAACATATAAAACAAGACCAGAATTTAAAAAAATTGTGACAATTACATAATGAGAGGTTATCTCTTCTTCCTTTTTTTTAAGAAATAGAATGAGTTTCTTATCCAATAAAATAGCGATTAGAATTTTTTAAATGGTTATAGAATATTTTGAATTTAATTAGAAATAGTTTGATTAATTGGAAAATCAAAACTTTCAATCTCTGAATCTTTAGCAAAAATCGGAATAAAAAGACTTTAATCGGACATATAATTTTAATCAAAGCATTTAAATGATGACGCATTTTCTCTTTAATATATACATTGTTCAAGTCTAATGAAAAGAAGTGAAACGCAATACTCGAATCACAAAGGCTTTTGTTCTTCGCATGTGATTATGACTTCAAACATGACAGCACTCAAGGTCAATGAGATGCATGAATGTCGAGTATATTTCTTGTTTCCCTCTCAGAAGGCATGTCAATGAAAGCTAAGTTCATGTTCTCGTCGGTTTTCCGACACCTCTACCCGAGTTTCTCCTTTTTCTGCTGAAAGTATCATTCCTATAACATAATCAACTTCTTTTACTATATGATTTTTTTCATTTGTTGCGTGTATAAAGGGAGACAGGATTATGAGCTACCGCTTGAAAATACCGAAATTTTGTCACTGTAATTACGAAAGCTGAACGATTGTTTTTGACAGCATTCTTGAGAGCGTACCTCGTGTATTTTTTTCTTTCTTTCAAATACGATGCTCTTTTAGGTACAGTATGCGCCAAAATCTGCAGTACTGAAATAAAATGTAAACAAAATTACGTTATTGTTATATGTGAATTTATTTTTCATCAAAACAAATTTACATACGTACACGCTTTTAACGTGTTGACTGACCATGGTACTCGTAATGTAAACGTTCAAATTGTACACCGCGTCCTTGTAGACAGTGTTCAAATCGTTCAAGCCGATTCTCAAACATATCCTGAAACAAATTTTGTTGCAGACTCCAGCAAAGAGGGAAGATTTTCTGAAGCAGCGACATAATTCTTGGTGGATCTTCACAAATGAACAGACTCTTCTTTAACATTTCCTACAAGTAGGCCTCCCTTTCTGTTAACGCAGTACACTACAAGAACAACGAAATTTCGTAATAGACAGCTTAACTGTGTTACTTGGTGCCGTCTTATTAAACTTCTTTTGGAATTATTCTGCCCCCTTTCCCGATTCACTTCCTATTCCATGTCAGCGGAAATAAAGCTCAGCTATAAAAAAAATGTCCTACGTCGAGAGATGTGTTTCCAATAACAGCTGCACAGCACAACTTCATTCTCATTACTGCGAACACGCGTAGCTTGAGCTGTGCGTCGTCGACAAATACAACCACTTGTTCGAGATGCGAAAGTTTCAGTACTGTGCATTTTGGCGCATACCGCACTTGCCTTTATCAATAATCGATTTATACGGGGTTTTTTTATGCTGTTCTCAAAAAAGAGAAAAATGACAACAAAAATGTTGGACAGATCATTTCAAAGATTTAAATATGAATGTAAAAATGACAATTCTGTTATTTTTATTTTTATCATGTCAGAACATGAGGTTGTTTTGGGTATGAGGTTTTTGCATCAACAAAACTTCGTTAGCAAAAAATAAAAATTTTATCATCTAAATACAGCTTTTAATAACGTGTTGCCATTGCATTTACAAAAGCTCTGATTTAAAAAAAAGTAACTTGATGACGGCAGCAAATAAAACCTAGAAAAATGTCCTTTTGAGCACGCGATTATATGGAATGAAGTAAATAGGAAATGGGATATTTTTTTAAACAATCAATGCCATACAAAGTGTTTTTGGATCGCTGGCAATACTAATGTGACTCATTCAATGAAACCATTAAAATGAATAAAAAATATAATTTAATTCGCACGACCACTTGGTGCTTGGCCGTTCAAGAAATGATGTTCTGACATGATACATAGAAATATGCAAAGCAAATTTCATTTTAATTTTCATGCTAATTTATGTTTTACCGTATTTGAATACTGGGGTTGAAAGAAAATTGGAGGGAAGGGTCTAATCTTCAAAGCTTTAATGTCGCTGTTACTTTTACATTTCGAAATCCTGACTTTTTCAAATATCGACAGCAGAGACCTATCACCAAAAGGAAATGATTTTTAAAAGCTCCTCCGGGTTCCTATTTGGTTAGTATAAATTTAGGTGGACATTGTCACAAAGATAGAAAATTATCGCAGAACAAACAATTTCAAAAGATACTCAAACGACGCAAAAATGCGATTATGTACGAAATTAACAATAACGGCAAAAAAAAACTTTCAGTATACCAGTACAGAATAAATGAGCCTTTTCATGTTCATTTTGTAGCAAAACTTGAAGTAATGCATAATTTTATTCACAAAATAAACCAAGACATGTGGCATTGTGTATTGCATTCAAACTTAGGGAGAAAAAAATTGCATGAAATTGGGATACTAAGGAAGGGTTAAGGATTTGTTATGGGCTTTGTGTTATGTAAATAGTTATTAATATTACAACTTCAAGAACATAACATTTCCTTCATTCTATAGGATTTATTTGACAACTGCTGACTCCAAATTTTAACAACCGCACAAGCGACGGCAGATTTGAATCTGAGAGCCAAGCATTTTTTTACAAGTAGTTAAGTTATCGAACAGTTAAGATATTACAACCTTGCGTTAACAGAAAATATATTTAAAAAGAAAATAAAAAAAAATATTTCATGGAATATTGGCTTGGAATATTAGCAGTAAAAATTAATAACTGTTATTTCAGTAAATATTATAAGGAGTTTGCAATTTTCTAATTATTATATTAATATTATTAAAATTGCTAGATCATTAAATATTAGTTGGATCATTAAATATTAGATTCATAAAAATAGAATCCAAAAATTTTCACAATTAAATGGTGCAATAAAGTTGCTACGATTGATTCAATCCTATTTATTAGCTGTAATTGTTAGCGCATTGCTAAGGCCTTTTTTATGTCAAATTATCTCTTGTGAAGGTGCCGATTTTGTGTTGTGCCACGAAAAAGTAAAAGGACAGAGTGTCGAATCGGGGAGAGCATATAGAGATCTCCACAGACCCCAGAATCCATATATGAGAAGTGAAAGCTGTGTAAAAAAGAAGGAAATAGAGCATATCCTGCGAACTTCATGATCCCAGGAGAATTGTTTCAGTTTCATCGTATCTAAGCCCAGTACTTCCCTTTATCTCAGAGATATTGACATTTCGTTAACAATATTTTTGCTACGTTAAACTGAAGGCAACTGTCATAGGTCGACAAGATTAAACTTTCGACTAAGGCTTATATAGATTTATGGAAATTGTATATTTTATCTGCTATGCCAATTTCAAAAATTATAGCAATTTTCTTCATTACATAAAAATGGTTTCTGCCGTGAAATTATATACTTTAACACCCTTCTAAAAATACTGGCATATACAAAATGCACATCATTCAATATTTTAGTAAATTTTTTAAAAGGGCTATACAAATTCAAAAATTAAAAAGAAACATATTTAAATCTTTTTGAATAATTTGATACGTTTATTTCATTTGTTAAATAAAAGAGTTCTTGTACTGTAACAATGAATAATAATTCAATGTCTCATTTTAATATGAATATGATAATCTATTCGTATATTCACGTTCTACAGCCTAATGTCTTTTTTCATATATTTAACCCTTTGCACTCGGTGGTGCCTTTTGGGCACCGTTTAAGACGGTGCATCATTTTGACGTTTTATTCATTTACTTTTGAACTTTGATTATTGAAAATGCCTACAGAATGGTAAAAAGACGGAGAAAATCAATTTTAAACTCTCACACACAAAGATTTGAAGCAAAAAACAAACCCTTTTATATTGAATAATTATGCATCGAATTACTTTTCCGCGTACAAACAGTTAATATTCGAAAAACAGTTTAACAGCTTTACAACGCACTAAGATTTTCGAGAAACTATTCAAAACACAAATGTAAGAAATTCAATCTTAGGTCATGTTACAAAATTCCTCCACATTTTGCAGTTTTATTTTTCTCTATCATATAACGGTTTAGGAATCTACTAATTTCCAAAAAAAAAAAATGTTATGTATTTGAGACTGATCCATAATAGTTGTTTGGATAATTTAACTGTTAATTTTAATTTAACGGTTTAGGAATCTACTAATTTCCAAAAAAAATGTTATGTATTTGAGACTGATCGATAATAGTTGTTTGGATAATTTAACTGTTAATTTTCTGGGTCAACGCATCCACTTTATTTTATTTTATGTTCCAATAAACATGCAGGTGAAAATTAAATGTCGAAAGCAGCAATTTTTACTCAAAGCTTTTAAAAATTGTTTCGTTGATCAGAATGTGCAAATGGGACAAGAGGACTTATTTTGGATTTCCAAATTGCTGCAGAACCAGATCCTTTGACATTGTATTTAAATTTCTTTCTTTCATTGCATGGTGCATCTAGAATAACATATAAAATAAGGCCTTTTCGTAAAATAATCAAATCTAATATAAATACTATCCGACGATGGTTCCGATGGCAAGACCTAGCGAGGGTCAGTACTTTAAATCGAGAACAGAAAATTATTTTTAGGAATAAATCCAAATTTTTTTTACCTAAAATAACGATGCCAAAGTTGTTCATCAAGTAGAAGAAAAAAACATTTTTTTTAAATCCAAATCTTTAATTTCTTAAAACATAAAAAAATATAGAGTAGTTTTTTTTTTTTTTTTTTGATAAGAAGGTCCCAGTTTTCCTAAAACCATCGTTGGGACATAATAATGCTTAAAAGGAAACATAGTAAAATTAATTTTTACCTAATGCTCTGATTACAATATTTCAAGAGTTTTCGAAATGTTATAAAGAATGATCATCTGAGAAAATATCAAAAGACAAGTCGTAGACCAATCCCTAAATCATGAAACACTTTGTGGAAATTGAAATTTGAATTCATGCGCATCTCCAAAACACACAACAATCCTATCATTTATAAAAAAAGTTGTGATTCGAAGACCAAAATATCCCCCTCAAAGCACTAGCCTCTAGCAAAAGACGAAGCAGAATATTTCCCGTAAAAACTCAATTTCAAATTTCCTCTGGATGGGGCTGCACAAAAGGCAACTTGAAAGGAAGCAGATTATTCACGCCCTGCTGCTCCATAACTCTTCCGCTGGGGCGTAGAAAAAAGGATGTTCGAAATTTGTCCCGTACTCCATTCGAAATGGATTCGTCTGTTGGAAAGTTTCCGCCCGAAGCACAGCGGTCATTAATAACTGATCCACGGAGGACGAGGAGGCAATTAAAGGCGGAATGGCACAAGAACTTTGACTCTCTGCACAAAATAGAAAGGGTCCCTTCTCCAGGTATTTAAGAGTCATCAATAGATATTTTGAATTTTATAATTCGATTTTCTGTATCAAATGCAAAATACTTCAATGTCGGTGGATTTTGATATGCTGTAACGGATATTGTGGTTGTGAAAATGCTTCCTTCAGTCCATTTCTTAACCTATAATGGAGTAAGGGTATCGAAATTTTCATTGATCAACATACATTATTAATAATTTATCTTGAACTTTTATATACAATACTCTAGAAATGCTTGTAAATGCCACAATTATGATTACATTTGCAGATACCCAGAAATAAGTATGTAAAATAATATTGAAGGTATAATAAAGAATAAATATCTCTAATGGCGTATTTATAACATCTGCGTATGGGGTCGCGTATTCTTACTGAACATAAGATGTGAAGCCAATTTTTATTATATTCTATATACAGTTAGCAATTTGTTGTACCTTAAAATATTCCGTAGCTGTTGTCGCAGTAAATGACACGTTTATTGAACAAGTATTCTACAAAATTTATCATTTCTATTCGAATGCCGTTGAAAGAAATGACATAAAAAGAAAAATCCCATAAGGGCTTTTGGAAATCAGTAAAAAAAAATCTAACACACATCGACAAATTAAAATTGCTAATGTTGATACTACATTAATTTTAAGTGATTAGGATAATAGGTTGGAAAAAAGCAGTGGACTACGGGTTTCACAGAAATATTAAGAAATGATTACCATCTTTCACTCTTATGTTCATGCAAGCGGTACTTTAATTTTTGATAGATTAAAGAGAATCAGTGTGGGATATTTTAATGATTTTAGTTCTACTCGCGGTATATAGGTCATATATTAATCAGTTTCCTAATTTCCTTCTAATTCTTTTTATAATTAAGTATTTTTTCCTTCCTTCCTAATCATGTTTGAAATAATCATGAAATAATCATGTTTTATTCAGAAGAGGATGCCTTAAGATTATCTCATTTTCCAATTGCAAAGAATGGAAGTGTGAAAAAGCTCCCCAAACATAGAGGCAGGAGTACCGTGTCGCCTTCTTGTTTATTGCTTTGGATGAAAAGAATTTTAAATTGCAATCAATTACTTGTGAAATTTATAAGACTTTTTTTCACTTTTCTGAATAAGGAAATTCTGAATTCTGGAAAAGTTTGTCTAAAAAAGGGTGAATTATTTGTATTTTGCAATAAAAAGCTGAACCCGTGTAAGCGTATGGAATTGTGTACCATTTTATTCCGGAAATGTAAAATTTTAATTTAAAGTTGTCAGTATCGAACGATTTCAAGTGTATTCCACAAATACAGAAATCGAAGAGACACAATTTTGCTCTGGAGCAGTATGCATTCAATAGAGAAAACAAATGTCGGAGAAAGCGATATCCTTTTGAGACCGGCCACTCGTTTATGTTTTGAAAGGGAAATAAAGCAACGTCAAGCGTTGCGAAATGCTTCATTTCATAGAGGCAGATATCGAATGGTCACTAACGGATCTATGGCACAGCGTGGGATTGGCGAGATTATGAGCAATGAATTCCGTCAATGGTCTCGGCGCATTTCAATGTGCAATGACCGATCTGCTATCAATTATGGATCCTTTGATTATTTGCGGAAAGGGGGTGTCCGATTGTGATCCCTTCGTCGCTCAGATTTCCATAAGACATCAAAAGGCATCAAAGCAACAGCTGTCCGCCAGTGCTCAGAAATTAGCTCTCACCCGTAATGTTTAGTCGCAGCTGCAAAGTTAATCCGAGCGAAACTGTCCGGCAGCGCGTCCGTCCAGAGAGTCGATGAAATGCGTGCTCAATTGGTTCAAATGAATTTAACAGAGAATTATGGAGGAATCCAACAGATGCGATATTGCTCTGCTTTCGTAAATGGCTCTGGGGGGGATTAAAAAAGCAGATGTTTCGAAGTAACCAGTGGATTTTCCTAAATGAATCTAGTTACCTTCAGATTTCGGATATCTATTTATTAATTCTCAATCAATTTATACCAAACGTACTCAACATGAGACAAAGTATTATGGGACTATTATATTAAAATTAAATTTTATAAATATTCAAAAAACGAATATTTTTATTAAATGACTTAACTAAAGAGCATGCGCGAATTTGCATAATCTTCCTTCGATAATTTTAAAGTCAAATCTATAGAGCAACTTACCTAAAAATTTTAGTTGATTGCCTTAAAATGCAGGAAATTGTGTATGGCAATCATCAGCTGAATTGTAGTTGTCATCTGAATTTATGTTTGAGAAGCCGAATGGCGAGGAATTTTCCACAAACTGAATTTATTAAACGTGGATCATCCAATAGTTATACTAAATTTTATAAAAAGTTAGAAATATTCCGCCTTATCTTAATACTTAAATAAGTAGCAGAAATTGGACATCAAAAATAATAGAAAGCTTTGTTATTCCAATTATTATTATTTTTAAATATCTGACGTAAAATAACTTGATTTGTAATATTAATACCATCAGGATACTTCCATGCTTTGCTTATCCTAAATTTGAATACAGCTTGCTTATCCTAAATTTGTATTAGCAATTGATTAGTAATGTCCAATGAAGCAACTTTTTATAAGCAATTGATAGGATGTATATTGATATGAAGAGCATTTTTTATACTTTTGAATGATGGCTGCTGCATGGAAAAAGTCGCCTTATTGGTTTAGAAAAGCTCTTGGTTATTGGAATGTTTCTGACCCGAATTGGGCTCCGGGATTTAGGCGAAGCAATCAAACTTCTTCACAGATGTGAGATTACCAGGTTTTTCTAATTATAACCAAGATAACAACTATATAAGAAGTGCCAGGATTCTCCAGTTTTCTTTTACAAGACTGGTATTCAACTTTTATAAAGATACTTCTAATATAAGTCGATACAGGTGTTTGTTCTAGGAAGTACGTTTTAAAACAGAAAATCGTGAAAAAGTGAAAAAACGGTACATTCGCTCCGATTATAGGCCACTTAATGGGGGGGGTAGTGAAAATAATCTAAATTACCGCACTAATTAAAAAAATAAATCTTTTAAATTTGATTTGTCTACATCTTTTCGAAAAACCGAAATAAAATTTTGACGCTCACATACTTTCCTTTTCGTGCTAAAAAAAAGTTAAAACTATTTCTCCGTGATAGCAAACCCTTTTGTTTTGAATAAATTAGTCTGAGAAAATTCAGAGTAAATACTTGTTCATTACAAAATCCAAGGAAAAGATAATCACTACATTTCTTTCCTTCGAATAATAGCTCATATAATTTTTCAGATTTCAGATTTACAAAAAAAATTTTATTAAACTTTAAAAAAATAAGAATTTTCATAGTCCAACATTATTTAATCAATTATATTTGAAATATTATCGTCATTAGAAAATAGACATATTTAATATTTTCAAGATCCAGAAAGATTGAAACGAAGGTTTTCATTAAAACTATCAAATTTAAAAATGCTAAGCAATATACAAATCGCACACTGTACATAAATAAAATCTTCCTGAAAATACGAACCTAGAGCAAAGTATGTGAAAATTGTACATGTGCATGAAAGGAAGGCCGCCAATTCAGCTTGATTATTTCAAAAAGTACACAAATCAGAGTAATTGAGCTATAAAAAGAAAGCGCATCTAAAGAGGGTCGAAAACGGGCTCCGTACGACCCTTCCGAAAAAATGCGGAAAGTGAGAGGCTGACGTTCCCGTCATTTGAGATACCAATCATTCAGGCGATGCCCGCAATTTTCTTTCCATTTCTGGATCAGCAGAATTTTTGTTTGCAATAATTCAGCGGGCAATTTCTGTCAGAAAATGTAGGGAAACAAGCATTTCACTCTTGGGGGACCAGAATAACTGACAGACGATTTGTAATATTCGCTGTTTCCCAAACATCTGTACCCCTTCCGTAAGCATCGATTTCCGATTTGCCATTAACTCCGAGTAGACGGAGCAAGATTTATACAAACAGCCACTTTACCTCCACCCAGACTTCAATTTCAATAAAATGGATATTTTCATATCCAGACATCCCGCTCAGGAAAATGACTGACTCAAAAAGGACAATTATTTTCAAATAATGCCTCATTTGGTGATCTTTGATTTGTCCATGCACTGGTAAATTAATACAAATAATTTCATTTTTAGAAACCATTTTATTTTTTAAAAATTAAAAGTGTATAATTTTTTTTTTTCATTTTGCTATGGAATATGGATTACATATGGTTTAACAGCTTTAAAAAGAAATATCAAATGTAATTTTTGATAACTGAAAATTTTCAGTATTCTTACAATCAGAGAGTAATTGAAATGTTGTGTAGAACTGAATTTGATAAATTAAAAATTCCTTTAACAAGTAGCATTCAGTTCTTCAAAAGTTGGAGAGAAATAGAATTTTTGCCCAGAATAATATTGTTCTCATTTCTTCGTTTGCTATATCGATTTGACTTATAGTCCTCTTTGAAATTTTATACAATTAATATTCAGGTGATATAATATCATTAATTAATGAAATTCTATCATTCTAATCTAACCATTTCACATTTTGTCTAGCTTACTAAGTAAAACCTAAACATTGTGAAACAAAGGCTCGTGGCTTTGGTTTTAATCACTATTTTCTTTTAAGGCATTCATTTCTTTGGCGTAAGAGTTACGATTTAATTATCTTTGATTTGCTTCTTAGTCTAAAGACACAAGACAGACTTGAATCGCATCAGATTTCTAAATGCCGCATCAATAAATTGAGTTCTGCATTATTGTTTTTCAGCTGCACGGAGGCTCCTCTTACTTTATTCACTTTTTTTAATCTATTAAAATCGTTCTTTTTTTATCTTTGCGTTCTGCTTATGTAATGTAAAACCATTTTTATCATTATGAACCATATATAAAATAGAATTTAAAGATGTCGTTTATCTGAATTAACAAAAAGAATTTGAATCGTTGATTAAATCGGCGTGAATACTCCTCGAAATGTTCACTCATATCCTCTAATGTGCTTCTTTTCTCTCAGATAATGCAATTGACGAGCATTCTACGTAGTGAATCTCAAATCTTCCCAGTTAGAATTTTACTAGTATTGCAGTTATTACTATAGTTCTTTTTTATTTAACATTAAATCTATTTATAAATAGGAAAGGCAAACCCGATAACAATAAATACATTACAATTCAATGGAAATATTTGGTTTTTTTGTAATTTTCAAGTTCTGTTTTCTTATTGTAATTGTTCGAATTTTAAATATATGGTGAATATTTTGCAATATTTCTGCTTTTGATAATTGACCTTTTGCACATTATTAAAATCATACGAAAATACTATCAACTAACAAAAACACAGATAAAAATTTATAATTCTTTTTTACAAAAAATATCTATTTATCAAAATAGATGCAAATCTTTTATTACAGAAACAAAAGCTGACAATTTCTTCAATCCTCAATTTCATTTTATTAATCAATTTTTAATTCATTAAAAGCAAGCGCCTCTATACGGAATAAGCTTCAGTTTCATTGCCAACTTTCATATATTTGACATTTATTTATGTTTTTAAATTCAATCCCAACTCTCTCGTAGACAGAGATCTTAATCTGTGAATGAAATCCCTGACGCAGAAACGATGAAGTTTTTGTTATACTATCCCTTTCAGATGCAAATCCGTCAAACATTTTCCCTCGACATTATTTAATATTTAAGAGGAAAGAAAAAGACATTTCATTTAAGCTTTCGTTCAGAAAGTTTTCTTAAGTATTTTTGTGCCATTCAAAAAGGTTCGCCTCGTGTTGAAAACCGAAACACAAAGAATTTTTTCTTCATATTGCAAATGTTATTCGTTGGGAAAGAAAGTGAAATTCAAGCACATATTTTATGTTTTTTGCCTCCTAAAAAACGCAAAACAGAAATAAATTTTGAAATAAATATTAAAACTACTTTATTTTCTCTAGGAAATCTGACTATCACATGCAACACTAAACACAATAAAAGGCTGCTAAAAATGTAAGGGGAAAATAATTTAAGCGTTTTTTACTACTTCTCCACTGAAAGATTTAACTTTTTTCTTATGACGACAGAGAGCCGATCGAATTTATTTCATTTATTTAATTACACTACTGAGCTAACATACATTTACGTTTTAAGAGGAGTTTCTTATTTAAATGTTATTGCAACAGCCAAATGTCTAGAGAATTCAACTGCGGTGACCTGAAAGTAAGGTCAAGTCTTCGGGACCGGAGACGACTTCAGTGAAGAGCCAGCTCCAGATGAGTCTAAAGTCAATTGCATCCACTGAGTTCCGATATCGTCCCGCTAGCACGAGTCTGATGCTTTAAAGGACACGGTCAGGCAATGAAGCGATATTTATCATATTCAGAAATATTCAGTCCCGTTCAAAATAATAACAGATTGTAATATATATATAGAAAAGAAAGAAAAGGTTGGTACATGCTTATTTTTATAGCATCGTTCTCTTCTCTTAAGATCTAAATGGGAACGGTAGAAGTTTCTCAGTGAGGTAAACCAACTGAATTGGTTTTGTTTGTTTCCTTCCATTTAAAAATATTAAAAAATGAATTCTATGTTTAAAATATTATTCGTCAAAGTAATAATGAAATCCGCAGAGTCAAATTTCACATAAATGCATGGCGTATGTTCTGAATGAAGTTGGACCAATTGCAATTACTCGCAAAACATATTATGAGAGTTGATTTCTGAAGAATGCGTCAAAACTTATTTCGAAATATTATACTGTAGGAAGTGTTTCCCCAAATTGGGTTATTTGCAGTTACCCTTCCATAGCATCGTTGCAGTGAGAGTCAAAAGAAAGTGACACCCATGACTGATAAAGAAAATGTTTTATTTCAAATAAAATTATTGTCTAATAATATAAAGTAGATATATATAAAATTAATCATTTATTCTTGTAGTTTGAAATAACTTGTAAACGTTTAATGAAACAAAAAGAAGAAAAAGAAAATCCTAAATTACCAACTCAGTCGCCATACACTATTAGATAATGTTTAATTGTTTTAACGAATATTTATTACTGGATTCTTAATTCTTTGACCTCCATATTTTTGTGAACTTCTGTTTATGAAATAATAAATTTTTTTCTCATCATAAAATAAAATATTATTGCAAAAATCTAAATTCTTGTCAAGGTATTTTTTGGTAAACGGTAGATTATTTTTCTGGTTTTATTTAGCAGTGAATGATTTCTTAAGTCTTCCCATGCAACTCCAAGAACTGTCCTCCTTAAAGTGCTTACACTTGTTTCTTTGCTGCTGCTTGCAAGAGGCTCTGAGATATTTTAACAGCACTTGCAGCTAGTTCAGCTTTGATCTCTCGTTTTAATGCCCTCCCTTCAGCATCAATAAGACGTCAAGATCTTCAGTTGTCTGAAATTCTATAATCTATCTATTACTGAATATTTGTCAACAAATTTCTTTACTCTGCAGTGGCTTCTTTAAAATCATGTTCTGACATGATTTTAAAAATGTATTAACATCAAATGGCATCCACAACCAATTTTAAAAAAATGCACTTGAACTTGATTGGATGAATAAAAAGTATTTTATTAACGAATGAAAATGTAAACATTACATTTCATTCGTCTCTCTGTA
>JAOUZG010015456.1:1779306-1799547 GCA_026289955.1 Argiope argentata | reverse complement strand
ATAGATAGATAGATAGATAGATAGATATATAGATATATAGATATATATACAGAGAGAGAGAGAGAGAGCTAATAGTAAGAATTGAAAATAAACATTACTTTTTCCTCCTTTGAATATAAACATTAAAATATATCTTCAAAGTATGGAATACTTGCAGCTCATATTTTTTTCTTCTATTTTCTTTTTTATAAGGAATGTTCTTTTATAATTTTTCTTAAACACTTGCATGAATTCAATATCTCTGAAAAGACACTACGCAACGTCACCTGAACAGTTTGTTTATATTATTTCGCTTCTGCAAATTCGCTTTCCACTAGGATGCACGAGATTCTCTTCGATTTTTCACACTCCAATTTAAATATCGCACTTTTTCAAGACGCAAGGCTTAACAAGTTTTATGTGACCACATTCTTACAAGGAAATATCCGTAATTATTTGATTATAATCTACAAATCTAAATTCATTGGATTTTTCTCACACGCAACAGCTTCCAAAATTTTTCAGCAATAGAGAGCACACGATCAGATTTCAACATGCACTTTCAACTAAAGCAACATAACATAAATAAAAATATTGTTTAGTACTCAATGTTAATTTTTTTCTGAATTTCTTTAATTTTTAAATCAGTTATTATAAAGATAGACAAATATATACTGCCTTTGAAAGAGAAAACTTTGATTTAATCAAAGATAAAGATAACTTTCATAATGATACATATATGAAGTTAGAAATATCTCTTCTGTTTTCTGTTACTCTCTTAGATGAATAATAAATAATACAGCAATATGCTGTCACCTTGCTGTTAAGCCTCCATATCATACACTAACATTAGCAAACTACCAAAATAGGAAAGAAAAAACAAAGTTTAGAATTTTTTTTTATCCTCACATATAAATTTTCCACTCCGTAATCGAAGTAAGTTGTCTAAAAACATCGAATGAAAGTCGTGCCTGGCGGAAGCTTCATTCCCCTAATAAAGCCATCTCGCGTCCTAGATATCCAAAAAGAAGTAGCGTTGTTCCCGGGCCTGATATCAATACATCATTGCGTCTATGTTGTGAGAGAAAGTCAAATATTGGTTCTGAGGAACTAATTCGACTTTGGAGAACAGCAGTATGATTAAAAAAGGCTGATAGATTGGAATACTTTCCAATCAGCAGACCAGCTCTTAATCTTTAACGTTGTTCTAAAATAAAGACAGAGCGACCAAGCCTTGATACTCCGCATTCAGAAATGGGATGGGTCGAGCTTTTAGATTTAGTAGCTTACCTTTATCATTTTGAAAAGTTTATTTCGTGAAGAATCTAGATTGGGATCGAGTAGATAAATAAAAAAAGTAATTATTTCAGCAGACAGGGGTGATAATTGGACAAAATTCAAGATTCACACGAATTATTAAAACCATTGCATCTACCGATTCGATGGAAATGTTTATATGTTTTGAGTCCAAATGCTTTTTCAATTCATTAGAGTGCATAGTTACTTACACAAATAATAATTTAATAAGTAATAGAAGTAAGGAGGAGATTAAACTTGTGATAAATTCAATCAGAAGCCATTATAACAAAATAGAATTATTACAACAAAGCTGTTTAAGAAAACTGTTTAGACATAAACATACAGTGATATTAAATATGATTGAAAACAAGCCAAATAGGAAGCTAAAGACACTTCGACTGAAAAACTAGAATCATGCTATGAACACACCAAACAGACATTATATTAGGCATTACAAGCAACATTTGCACCACACATAATGAATCCAAAATCCATTAACCCTAATCACGTGAGCATGAATCAACTTCATTAGAATCCAAGCGAATTTTTTTGTCAGTTTGCAGTTTGAAAACAAAAAGTATTTCTTTTTAAAGTATTATCAATTTAAAATGAAGAATTTCATTAAAATGTTAGGTTTGTTCTATTCTTACTATTATACAGTGATTTGTGTAATTAAATAATTTCAAAATAAATTTACTTAACTTTATTGAATTATTTTACTTATTCAAGTTATACTAATTTAAAATTTAGCATTTGTTATTAAATGTCTACTTACCAAGGAACTTTAAAAGATATTTTAAAGTCCTAAAATAATAGCCATTTAAACCAAGCAATTTTAAAAACACAAGTTTCAAATATAAAAAGGACACCAATTTAAATTAATGTACAACTAAATAGATTACCGATTTTTTAAAATATTAAGTTATTAAAATGAATCATTAAAGTAATAAATATCACTACGATATTCATAAGCCTTTAGCGATACTTTAAAAATTCGTTTTCATTTAAAGGGCTTTTTTTTTCATTACAATTTTAACTTATTGTTTGATTGAAGGTTGGTTTGAAAGCAATAGGCTTAGAACAATTACTGAGATATAAATTAGCTTTTTTATTAAAATATGAATTGCATTCAAAGAAATCTTCATTGATGAATTATTGTTTCTATTTAGATTTAAGAAATCCTAGTTATCTGTTGAATTCATAACGCATTTGGAAAATTCATCATGACGAATTTATTGCTTTTATAAATGCGAGAAAGATAATGAAACCTGTACGAGTTCAGAAATGAGGTACAAATCTTGGAATGTGTTTTTAATTATTAATGAATTAGTCGTCCGATGTCATTATTTGAGTTAGAACCAATAAAGTAACCTAACTAAGGAAGGAAAAGCATCAATCACTCGTAACTAAATAAAAATAGGTCATATAAAGCTAAAATCTTAAACTTAGTGTTTTGCTTTTTCAGCTTACTTCCGTAACGATTTTATCATTTGCTGATATGTAACTCATTATAATGCCCTAATTTATTTTCCTTATTTGACATTCTTTGAAAGGGAACGGAAGAAAGTACATAATGAACGAAGAACGCGATGCCGGCGATATTTCCTTTCGCGAATAAATATTCATTTTCCTTCTTGGCGGCTAACTAGAACATTTTGTTTAATAAACAACTTCACATGACTTTTGATAAAATCGCTTTTTCATAAACCGTTAAAATGAAAAGGCATCTACTTTTCAGATCATAAAAAAAAACTAATCATTTTATGGTGAGAGCGCCAATGGAAAGTATTAGATAAATTACAAAACAGAAACCTAGCTAAGTGTTTCAAAGGATCCGTGTACCCAAATCTGTTGAAACAGCCATGTTATGGCATACATTTTAAAGGAAATGATCATTTTATTTTAAGGAAATGTACATCACTATGTCATTTATTGCGATTTATAAGAGAAATATTTCATTTAAAGAAATCATTTTATTTTGAAAACCATTTGCTGATTTTATTGTGTTATAAATTTTGAATTTTAATGCTGAAAATTTCAATTACTTGATATATTATTTTTGTATTTTAAAATTAATATTAACATACATTTTAAATTTTACAACTATCATTAAAAAATATTCTGATTTATCTATTTATTAAAGCTATATTTATGTTGTAAAGTAAACCAAATTTGAAATTATAATTTTGAAAATTACAAATCTAAAAATTGTCCAAAAGTTTTTCTTGATTTAAAAATTTAATTTAGTACTAAATTATAGCTTAATATAATCAGAGCATAAAAAATGTCGTTATTCATAAAAAAAAAATATTTAGTATTATTTCAGGCAGATGAGGGTGAATTTGTTCCCCGATTACCAACCGGTATATTGTTATGTTATTTATTTATAAAGAAAAAAATATTTCATCACTTTCCTACCTTCTTTTGCTCTTGGGCATCTATTTTACTTTAGATGACTAAAGTGAGCATAGTTTCCAAAACGGGCTGTTTCTTTAGAAGATTATATGGGTTAACCTGGAATTAATCTTCAGACTCTAAATATGATTATTTCTGTAAGCGATAATATCCCATTACATAATTCTGTAAAAATCGCTAAAAGAAGTTCAACTTTATCAATTTAATATTTTGTTTCACATCGCCATGTTGTCTGAACTATCCTTGTCAACTGTAAAAAAATTAATTACATTTTTTTAAACAAATTTTTTTAAAAAAACGCGAAAACAAACTTTAAAAAAAATTCTTTTGGATGGCACTGAAAGCAAACTCTTTTCCGGCTCTGTGTGCAAAAAATTATTTTCTGTAACAATCAGAGATCTAAAATGTGAATTTATAAATAATCTAAAATTGTAAACAGAATTTAAAAATGTTTATATTATTGCATTTTTGCCTGTTGAATAAGCTATGACTAATGATCATTGATTGCAAAGCTATTCCATCGCCCAGAATCTTAAAATATCAAGAACCTGTTACCTCATGAGGCTGATGGTTGGAAGAATTATGATTATTTTATTTTATTCACTTTTTAAAAATAATTATATTTCAATCACTCAAACTTTAGCATTACTTTGATTCTGAATTTTAAAGGTTTTTTATTTCCTTCAATAAATGTAACAAACACTGAAAAGGGCTTTCTCAAAATTTTACTCTAACTCTCTGTAAGTCCGAAAGATACCCCCACCGTCTTATTTCACTGCTTTCTGCCGCCTGTTCGTTTCACAGTTCTCAGTAAGAAATCTTAGCAATCGATAAACTCTTCCGTAATATCCGGACAAAAAAATAGCAAAATTGGTCAAAGATAAGTAACAATAAAACTATTTATTAAATGACTCTCCGTTTGATTATCTTTAAAAAAATATTGTACGTATTATCGACTTCTTTTATCACATGAAGAACATTCATTCTCATATATATATTGGCATTTACTCATTTCATTTACACTTAAAATAAATACTTTGGTATATCATAGCACTGTTTTATCCTTTATCCTTGCATTCTTATGTCAGCTTATTCCCGTTCATTCAGCATTCATACCCCTGTGCACCCTTGGGCAGAAGTCTGGCTTCTTGCTCACACATGTCAAACTAAACCACGAAACTCTTTTACAGGCGGACTTCATTCATGCATTTCATTCATTCAACCACAGATCGTAATTTAGACCTAGAAGAGAAATCGATCATTTCTAACCTAGCGCCCATTTTTGGTATTACTCTCGACATGGAGGACTTTCTGACCACGTCAAATTTAACATGAGCCAGCCACCACACAAACGGGGAGTCTCCGGCTGTCAAGTTAAAATTCGCATCTCAAATGATGCGAATCCAACTCCCTACCAACCAGGCTATCCCGGCCCTGTAGTTCAAAGTAAGATTTATATTTATTTCCAAAATTGCTTAGGAAATGAATATCGATTCTAACTTTCTAAGAGAGAAAACAGGTAAGGGAAATATTGCCTCTTGCAACGTTTGTTATAAGAAATAACATTATTAATACCAATAAATTTGATACCAAGATTTTTCTTGTATCTCCATATCTTTTTTCTTTCTTTTGTTACTTGTATTCCTAAAATACGAATTTTTGGATTAATATTTTTGTTACGACGTTTTTGTTACGACGAATAGTGGGCGAATATCGCTGTAAAATGCCAATAGATGGCGCTCCGAGGAGTGTAAATAGTAGAGTTTTTTGTAAATAAATGGGTGTGTGTTATGAAAATGGCGGTCTCGTCATTATGCCGGAATTCTTTGTGTTTCCAAACCCCCTAATTCGCTTTGAGGTTAGTCTTTTTTGGTGTCAGAAGTGGGATAAATGTGTCTGTGAATCACGTGTCGATGTGAAGAGAATTTTATTTGTCTGAGTTAGGAAGTTTGCGAATCGTGAATGGGCGTCCTTGAAGTTTCGGTGCTTTGGCGGGACGGGTGAGTATTGTTGCTTTCGCTTCGTGGTTTCGTTAGTGTAGTGTGTGAAAGGCTAATCTTTAAATCAGCACAAATCACACGTGTTTTTATTGTGACGTGTGATTTTGTGCTGTCTATCTGGTGATTTGATTATATTGTGTTGATTTATTTTATACATTTAGTGCTTGAATTGGTTATTTTGTTTGACTTTGGTTTGCAAATTTAATGTAAAAATGAGTGTTAAATCGTTAAAAAAGGACGAGTTTATACTCTTAGCTGAGGAATTGGGATTAACTGTTCCTAGTGCAGCGAAAATTATCGATTTAAAAACTTTAATTGAGAGTTCAAAAGTTTACGATAGTGATCCTGAATTTGTGCAAAGTGTTATAGAGAATATACTAGAGGAGAGAAAATCGAATATTGACCGAAAAAAATCGGAAAATGAAATGAAATGAAATCTAGAGAAAATAAAACTATCTCAGTTAGAGGCGGAATTAGCGTTAGCCAATGTTAGGAAAGAACTCCCTCAAAATGTAGATCCAGACACCTCCAATTTGAATATTGAAAATTTGATTAAAAGCGTTAAAATATTAACGATTGCAGTGCCCACCAAAGCGGAGTCCTGTGTTTTCAATCGTTAGAGAGGGCATTCAAAACAAAAAAATGTACCTGAGGAATTTAAAGCGGAAATATTTCTCAATATTTTAGGTGGGAGAGCTAGTAATTTATGTGCGACGAAGAACTGGGTGATTATGAGAAATTGAAAACAGTAGTTTTAAGAGAATTTCAGCCAACACCACAAGAATGTTTGAATCATTTTCGTCGAGCTCAAAAGTTATATATTGAAACATATGTTCAATATGCGTCGAGATTGAGTGCTTCATTTGAGTACTACTGCCAATTACGTAAGGTGGACAATTTTAAATCTTTATGTAAATTAATTGTGTCGGATAAAATTCGCGATAATCTCGACCGGAATCTAATGAGTCACATAGCGGTGAAACAGGGAGAAACATGGTTCGAACCACAAACTTTAGGTCGTGAGTGCGATATTTATTTATCATCAAAAGGAAAACAGAAACCAGAATCAACTTTTGCAAAATCACTTACAGTTAATGATGCTAAAACAAGGGAGGGAAATTATGTAAATAGATATCGTAATTATAATTCCCAAAGTGTTTCAAACGTGTATGTATCCAGAGTAAAAAATTACAAATGTAAACTATGTAAAAATAATGAAAATCATGAGTTACGTTTTTGTCCTAGCTTCAAAGAGTTGTCTGTATATGAGCGTGTTGAATATATAAAGCGAAATAATCTTTGCTTTAAGTGTTTTCTATCAGACTGCTATGCAGAAAAGTGCAGAGTAAAAAATTGCTTTTGTGGAAAGCCGCACAACCCCTTGCTACACTTCCCTCGGGTTCAAGGTCAAAAGACAGCTGTGCCTGTTAGTAGCAACGAGTCAGCAGAGGAATTTCCTGCGGACACTGCAGCGAATGTAAACATCGGCAACAATATCGTGGGCGCCAGCTAAGGGGCCAATAAGTCGAAAACAGTTCTTTCGAGTACGGCTCGCTGTTTGATTAGAGAACATTTTAAGGCGCATGAAGTTCGCGTATTATGCGATTCGGGTTTTCCATCTAACTTAATTACGAAAGAATGCGCTCAGCGATTGCAACTGAAACGTGAAAAAATAAATTTGTTGATTTCTTGTGTGAATAATTCTTCTATGACAGTCGATGAGAGCGTCACGGCAACATTGTGTAATAAAGAGAACAACTTTGTAAGAGAATTATACTATCTAGTAGTGAGAAAAATTACAGATTTAGTGCCGAGTAAATTTTTAGATGTAAGCATGCATATTCCCCAGAGTGTACTACTGGCAGACTTCAATTTTAATGTCCCGGGCAAAATTGATATTATTCTTGGAGCCTCAATTTTTTACGACCTGTTGAGACACGGCCGAATACAAGGTAAAAATTCACAATTGTTTTTTCAAAATACGGTGTTTGGGTACATTGTGTGTGATGAGGTGGAGCAAAATAGTGGGGATAAAGTTCACTGTGGATTTATTTTGGATGATGATTTAAATCATAATTTAAAACAACTGTGGGATCTTGAGGCTTTAGGTATTAAAGAAAAGGAAGGGTTAAGTGTAGTTAATAAAGCATTGATTGGTAAATTTGAACGAAATTTGAAATTCGCCAATGGAAGATACGAGACTGAATTACCATAGAAGATTGATTTTTCTGAATTGAAAAATAATTATGGTTTAGCTAAAAAACGGTTTGATGCGTTAGAAACGGTTTTTAATAAAAATGATTGGGTTGCTAGTGAATATAAGGAAATAATAAATGATCAAAAAGGAACGGAATTATCGAAGAATGTGACAGAGATGAGTATTTTATGCCACACAGAGCAGTTGTTAGGCAGGATAAAGAAACAACCGAAGTTCGAATAGTTTTTAATTGTAGCTCAAAATCTAAGGGTAATCTTTCTTTGAATGATTGTTTGGAAACTGGTCCGAACTTAAATCCGAATATTTTGGATATTGTTCTAAATTTTCGTATGTACAAATTAGCATTTAATGCAGACATTGAGAATGCTTTTTTAATGATAGGGATTTCTGAAAAGGATAGAAGGTTTTTAAAATTTCTTTGGTCTTCAGATAACTAATGAGGAATATAAGATTATGCAAATGAAAAGACTACAAATTTTTTTGCAACAGTAGTCCCTTTACTCTATGTGCCACGATAAAACATCATATAAAAAAATATGAGATGTGCAAACCTAGGTCATTTGAAATGCTAAATTCAGCACTTAATGTAGACGATTTATATTTTGGAGGAAATAGCGTAAGTGAAGCATTTCAGTTATCGTTAGATGCTGAATCAATATTAAAGAGTGGTGGATTCAATTTAAGGAAACTGAAGTTTAATAGTAGCGATCTGGAAAAAATGTGGAAGGAGAATGAACTTAGCAGTTGTGATAGCGGTAGTGAAATGGATGGAACTCAGGAGTTGAAAGTTCTAGGTTTAAACTGGAATCCTGAGAAGGATGAGTTGTCTTTGGATGCAAAAGGTTTGTTGAGCACTTGGGAAGGTTTAAGAAATAGTAAACGGTGCGTTTTACAATCAGCAGCCAGGATTTTTGATCCCATTGGTTTAATTGCCGCATTTATTGTACAGATTAACATATTATTACAAGAAATATGGGAAAGAGCATGTGATTGGGACGATGTATTACCTGATGACTTAAGGTTAATATGGATTGCGTGGTGCAGTGAAATTGGAAAATTAAACGACGTCACAATTCCGAGATGTTGTTTATTGAATTGTGATAATGAGAGTGTGGAGATTCGTGTTTTTTGTGACGCATCATTAAGTGCTTACAGAGCAGTGTTCATGTTAGATATTCTGATAGTAGCGGAAATTATAGTCTTTTGTAATGTCTAAGAGTAGAGTGGCAGCGGTAAAGAAATTGACCCTACCGAGGTTGGAACTAATGTCCCTCCTAATAGGAGCTAGAGTTGGAAATTACGTTGCAAATATTTTTAGACAAAATGGAAAGATTAGTGTTCTGTAGTGATTCGTTAATTCCATTATATTGGGTTAAAGGGAGTGCAAAAAGGTGGAAACAGTTTGTTGCTAATAGAGTTGTAGAGATTCTGGAGAGATCGAGTCCGAGTGATTGGTATTATTGTCCATCTGAAGATAATCTTGCAAATTTACTCACGAGAGGGATTGCAGCCGAGAGTTTGGTACTTAATGAAAAATGGTGGTTAGGTCCGATTTGGCCTCGGAAGAATAGGGAATATTGGCCTGAGCAGTTAATCAGAGAGTCACCTCAGTTAGAATTGGCAGAATTCACGAATGAACAAAAGCAAGATCCTGTCCAAAGTTTTGCTGTTAAATTGGAATTAGTCGAGCAGCTTTGGAATAAGTTTTCAGTTTGGAATAAGTTGCAAAGAGTGGTTGCATGGTGTTTGAGATTTATTAGAGTATATGTTAAAGGGGATAGGAACATTACATCCTATTTACAGACAAATGAATTAAAAGAGTCTCATGATATTATTGTTAAACTAGTGCAAAGATCTGTATATAACAACGAAATGGCGACTTCAGAGAAATGAAAAAGGCCAGAGAAAAGTAATTTAATTTCTCTGAATCCATTCGTAGATGATAGAGGTTTATTACGCGTTGGTGGACGGATCAAAAACTCCAACTTGCCGTACACTACGAAACACCAATTAATACTGCCAAAAAACCATTCAGTTACAAAATTACTGATAAGATTCTATCATATATTTACATGGAGGAGTACAATTGATAAACTCAGCGATAAAACAAACATATTGGATTACAGGAGCAAAATCTGCAATTAGAAGAGAATTAAGAAATTGTACTACATGTTCCAGATTTTGATCTGAGCTTTCGAGGCAAATAATGTTGGATGTACCTTCTGCCAGAGTGAATCCTGGAAGAGCATTTCTTAAATGTGGTATGGATTTCACAGGACCCTTCTATATCAGGAGTTAAAACGTCAAAGATGAATGTGTGTTTATTTGTTTGTTTCACAACAAAGGCAGCTCACCTGGAACTGGTCAGTGATCTTAGTGCATGTGCGTGTATTGTTGCATTAAAACGGTTCATCGCACGGCGTGGAAAACCAGCAGAAATGTTTAGTGACTGCTGTACGAACTTCGTCGGTACAAAAAACTACCTAAAGACCTGTGAGAAAGAGGCCATTGGTTGTTACCTTACCAATGAAGGTATCGAACGGACTATGAACGTTCCGTCTGCCCCTCATTTTGGAGGTTTGTGGGAGGCATCTGTAAAATCGATGAAATTCCACATGAGGCGTGTTATTGGTTCACAGATCCTATCAGTAGAAGAGTTTTCAACAGTTTTGGCGGAAATTGAAGCAGTATTGAATTCCCGTCCATTGGTTGCTGCTTTTGAGGACCCTAATTATTTTTCCGGAAGCGAGTACCTGAGCCGGACTTCACGGGCGAGAAAATCCCCATCCGTGAACGATGGAAATTAAATGTGCAGATTTCTCAACCCTTTTGGAAATCATGATCAAAGGACTACCTGACCCCGTTGCAAGTGCGGAATAAGTGGAAAGTCCCGATAAAGAATTAAATGGTCAATGATTTAGTATTGATCAAGGAAGATAATCTCCCTCCACTGAAGTGGAAAATGGCGAGAGTGATCCACACCTTTGAAGGATCTGACGGTAGAGTCAGAACAGTGTCTCTAAAAACTATTGCAGGAGAAATTAAGAGACCGATTCATAAATTGGTTAAACTTCCTGTGGACGATAATTGACATTTGTTTTTTATTATGTTTTTATTTTCTTTTTAGTAATGTAAAATACTTTTGTGCTTTGAATTTCTTTAATTTCATATTGTATGTATAATTCTGTGCAACTATCTTTTTACCTGTATTGATGACGAAGTCATGGGGCCCCAGTATGTTACGACGTTCGAATAGTGGGCGAATATCGCTGTAAAATGCCAATAGATGGCGCTTCAAGGAGTGTGAATAGTAGATTTTTTTGTAAATAAATGGGTGTGTGTTATGAAAATGGCGGTCTCGTCATTATGCCGGAATTCTTTGTGTTTCCAAACCCCCTAATTCGCTATGAGGTTAACAAATTTTATAAAATGAAAAATTGCGAATGAGACGGGAAAATCTGATCCTTGGTCTTTAAAAAAAATTAAACAGTCAAATTTGTTGTAAATCTTCAATGGAAATAGCCTTGTCTGTATTGGAAAGCATTCAAAATAGATGGGGGAAAAAACAATTTGATTTTTTTTTTCATTCAGAGTTCATACTTAAATTATAGAGTTTGATAACTTTCCTTCAAGAAATCGCATTCTAAAATTATTATAAGCATCATTATCATATTTGTCCCACTCAATATTCCTGTAGTGAAACCAAATGAATTTGATATATCAATTTTAGCTTAGTGGTAAAAATTGGAATAAATGTTGCCAACAATCTGTCTTTAGTTCTTTAGATTTATAAAGAATCACGACGAACCATAAATAATTGAATTTTTTAGCGTCGCCACAAAAGCAACACAAAATAAGTCATTCAATGAAAGATTGCAAGAAAATCGTGTGTAGAAGTCTCCATTTTTTTTATTTCCTTGTATTTAAAAAATAAATTAAAATTTTTATTTGTTATACTATTTCAAAAGCTAAAAAATACTATTTCAAAAATTAATTTTTTTTATTATACTAAACGTTTATTTTTTTAATTCAATAAAACTATTTTTGACTAAAAATACTCTGTTAACCACAGCTATTAAACAGTTAAGTCGGTTAAAAATTGGAATTGTAATAATTACAAGATATTTATCTTGTTGTTAATATAATCACAGAACATTTTCAACATTCTTTAATTCTTTATTTTGGTAAAGAAAGTATCAATAAAATATTGCTTATTTGATGAAAAAAAATACGTCATTGTACTAACATTCTTGATAATAAACATTCAACTCGTCTCTGTAATTTAAAGCTTCTTTTGAAGAATGAAGGAAATCTAAAGCTAGCAAAAAAGCTCGTAACCCAAGTTTCTCGTCTTCTTTAAAGGAATCCTCTCGTTATCCTTCAGAACAAATGAATAAAACTTTTATTTCACAACCAATCCGGGATTATTCTATTAATTAACTGCCTAATTAAGCTGAAATATGCTACGACCAGTTGCAGCTTCCACACCCCCCCCTTTCCAGTAATTATCAGCAACACTATTTAGATGTTAAAAGAATTTTTCGGTACAAACGATTTGGAGAGAAATTTTCAAATATCTGAGTATCGATTTTCTGCCTTGTTATTGAACGTTGAATCAATATTAGATGCTGTAATCATTTTGAATGTATTTTAAATGAAAATAGCAAGTGGTAATTTTTAGAATTTATCTTTTCGCATTGAAATAAATGTCATTAAAAATTCAATCACTGGAGTTAGGTCATAACAGCTTCTTTAGTAGTTATTACGTGGATTTTTTCCTTTGAAGTTTATTTTATACCTTTCAGAATACCGTGTTATTTCAGTGCTGCTTAAACGTGCCTGGAAAGAAGGAATGTTTCAAAATCCACAAAATTCAGTAAATTGGCTTTTTCGAATTTCTGGAGAGGATTGGGTGAAGTAGGACGCCTGAATACTAATGCGATTTCGTTTACTTTCTTCCAGTGGGAAGGTAGCAAGTATGAAGATATTTTCCATTAAAAAACTTATCGAAGAGGGGGTGGTAGAGAGACGCTACTTCTAAGTTTTTAATGGGAACATTTAAATTACATTTTGAATTTTTTTGAAAAAAAAAAAAAACCTCAAATGTTTTTTTTTTAATTTTAAATTTAAATATTGTGTAAGCAATATGCACACGCTTAACCCTTTTTAAGGCTGTGGTAATTATCTTACCACCACCTTAAAATATTTTGAAAATATTGTAGCTCCAAAACTAACTAGAAACGGACAAAAGTGTCATGTTCAACATCAATGTTACTTTGTGTTCAGTTCCTTGTTATGTTGTTTCACCTGAATAATTTGAAATGATGCATTTGGTAATTTACATTGTACCTGTTTTTTCTACCACTTATTTCATGTGTAATTAATAAATTTTAAATTGTGAAATAACTAATAATAAATAGTTTTACAAAAATCCTATTTACTTGTGAAATTATTTATATTTCATATTTTCCTATTGAAAAAGTTAGTAACATGTCATTGCTAGTTTGGGACGGTGGAAAATATGTAGTTTCCACCCATGTAATAAACTACCAACGCAACAACAAAATTTTAACAAAAATACTTTTTTTGGTCATAAATGAGCTTCTTTTTTCCAAATATAACGTAAAATGAAAATTTTGAAAGGAAGCAGCTTGTGCCCGTTAAAGGGTTAAAAATTTATCAATTTAAGTATGGAAATAATATCTTAAAATTACAACATTTTCAAGAGTTAAAATTAACTGCACGGTTTGCAAAAACCTGTAATGATATTCAATGACTTTGCTTCTATTTTAAGATAGAATTTCTTCCATATGATAAAATGTTTCTAATTATATTTTGTACCAGGCCAGTTACTCAACATTTAGAACTACGTTCATATTTCATATCAAAATATGTTTTTTTTTGTATGTGTAAAATCTTTTCAGCAAGGAAATAATATTCGCAATTAACCTCAACCTGCTTTAGAACTCTTGTTGTTTTAACGATAAACAAAGCTTTATAAAAGCGGAAGCACGCCTCTTTTATTATTGTGCTGCTGCAAGAGTTCAGCATGTGCTTCCTTCATTCCGAGATGCATGTAACGATGCCTCTTAATCTAATTTTAATCGTTAATTTCCCATCTTTTAACTTCAGTTTCCAGATCCAAATCCCCATTTTTCATATAATTATATAACATACGGGCTCTGAAGTATTAATAACCAATACTATTTTCACACTTCATGTAAATATACAAAACTATTTAAGCTTATCTTTCCTAATTTCCCACGTTTGAAAGGAATTCTTAAAAGAGTCTTAGTAAAAGCATTAAGCGAAGAACTTCCCAGACTTCCGCTCTTGTTTACAGGTACAGACAGACACGCTGTACTTTTAATCCTCGTGTACGAATCGGACAATCCGTGTAAAATTAATCGAAGTTTCCCAAATCTGTATTCGTTTAGGGAATTCTGGAAATCCATGTTATATATATATCCGAACGGAAGTCCAATTCCATTTAGAAGCAAGAATGTTCCAACATCGTTTCAATGATATAGAGAGGTACGCGCCAGGCATAAATGGAGATATAAATATTTTAAGTAAACCTCTGGTTAATTTCTTTTGACATCTTCTTCTTGTGTATTTCTATTGGCGGTGCGCGAAACAATCTCAAGATGTATTCACTGGATTCTGTGGAACATTTAATTTTTTAGGCATTATCCATTTGAGCATCAGTTGGTGAAAACGAAGCAAAATGTCTAGCTTGTTTGTGTCGTATTTTTTTCGGTATTATTGCCACACTGAAGAGCCAGAAGAGCCAGAAAAACTGGTATAGCAGGTCGTATACAAATAAGGCTATTACATCTATTCTTGCTGTTATAAAAATGGCTTATCAAGATTTAAGCCATTTTTTGACTTTTAGACGGCAACCCAGAGAGGGAGCGTAGCATTTCCGCAGTAAAGATAAAATTCAGATTTTCGCGTCCGATTATTTCAAGGGTGTACTGAGAATGCCAGGTTTCAGGTAAAACTTCAAATCTCCTAGAGTGGAGCGGCTTGAAAAAGGCCTTGGTAGAGCGGGATCATCGACGCCTGAAAAGAATCGTTACATGAGACGGACGTTTAACATTTCCTCAAATTGCTGCAGATTTGAATGCAGGCCCATCAACAAGTGTAGTGAACGCACTCCCCAAAGCCACCAATGGACACTTAATGATTGGAAAAACGTTGTCTGGTCTGAGGAGTCCCGTTTCCAGAGAGGGAGGATGGCTGTAAACGGGTGTGGAGAAAACTTCATGAATATATGGATTTCTCATGTTTACATGGAACTGTTCAAACTGGTAGAGGCTCTGTGAGGGTAAAAGGCTTGTGCAGGTGGTATGAAATGGGACCGTTGATGTATATAGACTCAACCATGTCATGTCAGTGGTATTTTAACATCCTTTTGGCCCTTTACATGCATTAATATCCTGTGTGCATTTTGACGAACGTGGACGATTCTAACAGGATAATGCGCCACCCCGCAGGCCTAAAGTAGCAACATTCCCTCTCTTGACCACCTGATTCTCCTGACAAGAACAGTACTGATCCTATCTGGAATGTTTTGCAATGCACTGTCCTTAGGAAGTCTCCACCACTTCTCAACCTCGTGGCTTTGTAAACTGCCAGGCAAGAATCCTGGTGCGAACTGTCTACAGAAAATCTACACAAATTAATTGAATCCATGCCATTCCAATCTGCGGTACCACTGCGTGCTCGCGGAGGCTTTACACGATATTAGATAGGTGTACCAGTTTTTTTTAAACAATAATGCAGAGTTCACTTATTCTGAAACGGATTCGTTAAAAAATGGTTCTACTCGTTAATCACTATTTTGTATTGGAAAATGCTGAAAATAAACCTCATCCACCTGTGCCACTGACAAGTTCATTAGGTTCATGGCAGCATAAAATAAGCAAACTTACTTTATAACATTCTTCAGAAATCTTAAAAAGGAATTTCCTTATCCTCATAGGAAATGAGAATTAACTCAGCACAAATATTAAAATTTAAAACAAGCACTTAAAGGAATTATTTAATTTTTTAATATAAACATTTATTATCAAACTTATTAACAATTTTTTACATTTCTTACCCAGAAATTTTGTATTAATTTTTTAAAAAAACAGAATTTTATTGTAAAAATGAGAACTGATTGTTTAAATTTAAAAGATCTCCTTGTCCGAGTCCAGAAGACTATTGTGAGAATCTTGTCGCGTCCACTTATTCATCTGTGCATATATGAAGACGATAATTCGAAAACGAAGCAGGCAAAATTTCAAAAGCTTTGCAGCAGACAAAATTTTTTAAAAAATAGATTTTTTTAGAAACAATGTTTTTTTTTTATTTCAATATATACTTATAATAAAGTTCAGTGTGTGTGTGTATGTTGGCGCACTGCAGGCCAGACTGTTCGACCTCAGGCACTAAGTTTGGCATGTGCATACCTTGGAGGCCGAGAATGTTCAATTTGGAGCAATTTTTGGTATTTTTAATAAAATAAAAATTAAGCAAAATATCGAGGTTTTTTAGACAGTGCGTCCAAAAATATTACAGCACAAAAATTATTTTTTAAGAACAAAAATTATTTTTTCAATGATATTAATGTTTTGAACTATAAATTAAATTTCTATTTTTGATGAATTTTTAAAAATGTAATTTAATCGTATTTTTCAACAGTTTATTTCGTATAAAATAAAAATAAAATTTTATCTGCACAAACATTTTAGAAAATCAGCTTTTAATAGTGTTGCCATTGCATTTACAAAAACTTTGATTTTTTTAGAAAAAGTTAATTTCTACCGCAAATAAACCCTAACCTATGTAATTTTCATCAAGTGATTATGTGAAATAAAAAAAAATAAGAAATGTGATATTTTTTAAAACAATAAATGTAAGACAAAGTTTTTTTTAACATCGTTTATAATATCAAAATTACTAATCCAATGAAGATATTAAAATAAATAAAAATATGATTTAACTTGCACGAGCATGTGGTGCTTCAGTGAAGAAAAAGTTAGTTTTTATTAATGTGTTGTCATCATATTGACACAAGTTCAAAATAAAAAAGTAAATCCTTTTTGTAATCTTAAATGTGTTGAATTTAATACAAAATAATAAAACAATAAAAATTTTACAAATTGAAATCTACTATCTCAAATTTTAAGTTATTATGAAGTATTATTATTTTTAAGTCATTATTTATCTGAATTAATTTAAATCATTAAACTGTTTTAACCAGTTTGAATCAATCCTTTGACTATTAGATTTCGTGTGTGGCTATATTTAAAAAATTGATTTTTTTAAAAATTTCTAAATCGATCGAGTTAAAAAAAAACTTACCATAAAGCACATTTTTTTCGAAAATACATTTTAAATTGATCCGAAATGATTACGTGACAATATTTTTATAAAATATGTAATTTTTAGAAAAAATAGTTTTTTTTTCCCTCCATCTCAACATTTTTGGAACATCAAAACTTTGTTTTGCTCGCTAGAAAAATGAAAATAAAAATTTTAAGTAAAATTATGTTTTAATATTTACAGCATTTTGAGAAATACAATTAGTAAGAATGCGCTTATGATGTCAAGTAAGGAATGAATGTCACGTATTGCAAAAGTGCGATAGTTAAATTTGAAAGAGAATTTTAAAAAAATCCGATAATATTTGGAGAGCGAGATTAAGTATTTAAAAGTAAGAAATCATAAATAAACTGGAAGATGACGTAATTTGATGGAAATGACGAACAAACAATTCAAAAAACAATTGATAATCAGTTGATGGGAAATATAATAAACTCTTAATTATTTCTGTTGAAGTAAAACCTTTTTGCCTTCGTGTTCTTATTAAGGTTTTAAAACAATAAGATATGATTTTTAATTGTTACTTTTACTTGTATGAAGAAAATGCGTTGTGCAAAGAATTCGCCTTCGTAAAGATAATGAATACCCACATTTTAATGAATCATGCCGAAATAAAAACGCATCTGCTTTTAAAGAAGCATACATAATAATAAATCTATGCTGGTAAAAGCAAGTCAACCTTTTGAAAACTCATCTGCTTGTAAAAGAAGTATACATAATAACACTGCAATACCGGTAAAAGTAGGTGATGTGTCATTAAAAAGTGACGAATATTGCGTTCATGCTCATTACCTACGTGATTTCGAGCTTCAATGATACTTTGACTTCATTTATTCAAAAATCACTCACCAAAACAATATCATTTCTCACATGATTAAAAAAATCAGCTATCGTTACAAATTAAGCATATAAAAATGTAATTTTAAACACGAGTTTGCATGACTTGAAACAAATATGAAACACGATATTTTTGAAAAGTAAATGCAAGGAACCGTTTTTTATGATATTTTACTATACATATATTACTAATTCAATTAAACAGTTTTAATTAAGACAAATAGGGTTTAATATATACACGACATCTTCTATAATCGGAGCCCAACAGCTAATTGTAAACTTTTTTAATAGACCTAAATCTCATTACAAATGGTTTAAATGAAATATATATGTATATTCTTAGTAATTTGAGATAAAAATACTATTGAATTACGACTTTTAAATGTTTACATATCTGTTCTGTCATATTTAATATCATCAATCATTTTTAACAAAATATTCTTGAGAAACTAAGACCTTAAATAAAAAATGGCCCTTTAATCAACTAAATCAATCTTTAAAGCAGACCAATTTACTGCCGATTTTAGATCACTTTGTTTACCATCTCAAAGAAGCCAATAAGAATTTCAAAAGAGTTATTAGCCTAGATTATGAAAATGTTGATTGCTTTAATCTTGCAATATTCAGAACTGAATAAATCGGCCAGATTTGATCGCAGAAGATAGAAACGTTTATTTATTTAGAAGCTGAAATATAAAGAATATTTGACAGAATATGAATCTATAAAATCAAAGGACTGTCTATAATTTAAACTACATAATTTTTTGACATATATTTATAAACCAAAAATATAAACAATTATTCTTGAAAGCATTTGTGTACATTTAAAAAGAAAGTTAAAAACTGAATTTTTCTTTGAATCCGTGAAATGTTTGCAGAATAATTCTTTGAGATATTATAAATTTTGAAAAATGTATAATATTTCGATTTCTGTAGTAAACAGTAAACTTCAATATCTGACTATTTTGCATTCAGTTCTCAAGTTTATTTAAAGACAGACTTGGATTGAGTAAAAAGGTCTTGATATTAAATGCAGTTTCATCATTTCCACTTTAATTTAAAAATTATTTTTACGACCGCTGTTAGAAAATCAGAGAGAGATGCGAAGTTCAAAGATCAGGACTGTTTATGGCCTACATAATAGTATGAATGAATTATATGAATATCAAAATTTGAAGCTTAAAAATATTTTACTGAAATACCTATTATGAGAACAAGTTATATGAAAAAAAAATAATTGAACCTTTTAGCCGGAATTAATGCTAAAGGTGGCTAGGAAGAAATAAAACTTAGAGCACTAAGGTATTTTAGCTATCGAGTTTTCAATTCATAAGAAATGAATCTCTTATTTGCCTTTCAATAATAGTTTTGATTTATATTCGCGTTACCTTGTTCCCATTATTTCAGAAAAATGATTTAATATTTGAATTCTATACAAATTATAATCTTTAAAGATAGTTGCTGATTCGAATTTAGGAACATTCCATTCAGTAAGTCAAAAGGGAAGGGTGGATCCTAATGAGAGGTATAAAGAAGAAACAGTTTTCTAGATAATGAAACTTCTAATCTGATGAAAGATGAATCTCTGATAAAAGTTTTCTGATGCAAGTGCTGTGGCAAATTTAGATCAAACAGCAAAATAACATTGGAAGAAAGGTCGGAAGATTATTCCATGGGGACTTTTAACTATAAAATGAGTATTTAGAATATGAGAAACAGGAAGAAGAATGCTGACTTTTTTACTTTTAATCATTGGTGAACACGATGTTGTTTTCGTTAGGGTTTTTTGAATAATAGAAAGCAGCGAATAATTGAAGCTCGAAATCGCGTAGACAATGAGCGAAAATGGCAATATTCATCAGCATCTCTTAATCGCATATGTTTTTTTCTACCTGCTTGTATCATTTATCATGTTTGCTTTTTTAAAAGCAGTACGGTTTTGAAGCCTTTACCTACTTTTAATAGTATTGCTTTTTCAAATTTGTTTAAACTACTTAATAGCTTACATTAATTAAAACAAATATTGACTTATAATTAATAATTATCTCACATGATAACTTAAAATTTGTGATTGTAGATTTCATTATATATATATATATATATATATATATATATATA